>JAPDDO010000353.1:0-65000 GCA_027422415.1 Schizothorax lantsangensis
GGTAGTGAGTGCTTGGAGATGGTGAGAGGGGATTGGGTCAAAAGAGGACATGTTGTAGGATGGCTGGAGAGAAGAAGTTTGGATACTTCCGCCTCGGTGAGGGGCAGAAGGAGAAGATGGAGTTTGAGCAGTGGATGGGTTGGTTGGAGGTCCTGTGTGTGTGGAGTTGAGAACTGGTTACCGATTGTTCTAGTTTTGTCTGTGAAAAAAGTGGCAAAGTCGTCAGCTGTTATAGAAGTGGTGGGCGGTGGTGGAGGGGGACAGAGGAGAGAATTAAATGTTCTGAAGAGATCACGCATGTCTGGAGCGCTGTTGATCTTGTTGTGGAAGTGTGAGGATTTGGCAGTGTGGACTTCAGTAGAAAGACGAAAGCAAAGACTGATACCTAGTGAGGTCCGATGGATCGTTTGATTTGCGCCATTTTCTCTCTGCCGCTCTGAGTTGGTCCGATGTTCACGAAGAACATCGGATAACCAGGGGTTAGAAGGGGCAGCCCGTGCTGTCCTGGAGGAGAGGGGACAAATGTCGTCCAGACAAGAGGTTAAGGTAGAGCATAAAGTGTCAGTAGCTGCATTCACATCCAGAGATGTGAAATGGGTAGGTGAGGGAAGAGAGGAGGATACTACAGAGGAAAGAAGGGTGGGGGAAAGGGAGCGTAGGTTACGTCTGAAAGTAACCGGTAATGGAGCTGGTGGCACCAGGTCGTAAAATGTAAGGTAAATGTAATGAAGAAATGGTCAGAGGTATGTAGTGGTTGTACCAGAATGTTATCTGTAGTACAGTTGCGTGTGTAAATTAAATCAAGTTGGTTGCCTGATTTGTGCGTGCTAGTAGTGGTAAGGCGTTTGAGATCAAATGAAGCTAGGAGTGAATGGAAGTCTGTAGCATAAGGCCTGTCTAGGTGAATGTTGAAATCGCCAAAGACTAGGAGTGGAGTGCCATCCTCCATGAAAGAGGACAGCAGGCCGTCCAGCTCCTCTAGGAAGGTGGGGGTAGGATTTGGCCAGGGGGACGGTAGATTATTACTATCTGGAGTTTTATAGGAGCCGTTACAGTAATCGCATGGGATTCAAATGAGTTGTGATTGCCTAGGGGAGAGTGGGTTGAGTATTTCCAATTGTTTGAAATGAGCAGACCAGTGCCCCCACCCCGGCCAACTTGCCTTGGGGTGTGAGAGAAAGAGAAATTCTGAGAGAGAGCAGCCGGGGTAGCGGAGTCTTCTGGACGAATCCAGGTCTCAGTCAAGCCCAAGATGCTGAGAGTGGATTGTAAGGAAAAAGCAGAAATGAAGTCAGCTTTGTTGACAGCTGACTGGCAATTCCAAAGACCCACAGAGAAAGAAAGAGGTGTAGTAGAAGATGTAGCGATCGGGCGAAGGTTGGCAGGATGACGTTGCCGTCTGCGTGTGTTTTTAGAGCGTGGTTGGGAGAGAACCGGAATGGTTTCGAAACACATGATAGAGGATAGGGAAGGAGAGTGCGTGTGAGGGAAGATAGAAATGATACTTAAGTGTGTGCTCGGTGTCGTTGCTCGGTTAAAGTCGCGCAGGAAAAGTCGTCTGTCTTTACCCTCGTTGGTCTTCACACGAGGAGGCTGAGCACGATGGCTGAACGCTTCCGCAGACGCTTCCGCGTCAGCGCTCTGACATCAAATAAATACGGTCGAGGAGACTACAGTGAAAAACAGCTGAGGCCGGCTTCTGCTCAGCCCAGCCAATAACCTTAAAGGACTGCTAATTGCTGTATACAAAACTAAACACTTCGCACAATCACACACGCTCGTTCTTAGCTGAGGTGCAAATTATTCAAATTGCCAGCAAGTGCAATCAAAAGTATAAACCTCAACGAAAATGCACAATAGAAATAGGTAGGAAACGAAGTATTCCTTCCTAGCAGCAAGTAACTAATTTAAACAACAGAACTGCGAAAAAATATTACACCACTTACGCGAGCTGCCGTCCTTCTCTTCTGGTGACTAATCGGCTTTCCCAACTTATAACAGCCACCAAGCAGTTTAAATACCTAACAGTCGCTGAGGCCGGCTTCTGCTCAGCCCAGCCAATAACCTTAAATGACTGCTAATTGCTGTATACAAAACTAAACACTTCGCACAATCACACACGCTCGTTCTTAGCTGAGGTGCAAATTATTCAAATTGCCAGCAAGTGCAATCAAAAATATAAACCTCAACGAAAATGCACAATAGAAATAGGTAGGAAACGAAGTATTCCTTCCTAGCAGCAAGTAACTAATTTAAACAACAGAACTGCGAAAAAATATTACACCACTTACGCGAGCTGCCGTCCTTCTCTTCTGGTGACTAATCGGCTTTCCCAACTTATAACAGCCACCAAGCAGTTTAAATACCTAACAGTCGCTGAGGCCGGCTTCTGCTCAGCCCAGCCAATAACCTTAAAGGACTGCTAATTGCTGTATACAAAACTAAACACTTCGCACAATCACACACGCTCGTTCTTAGCTGAGGTGCAAATTATTCAAATTGCCAGCAAGTGCAATCAAAAATATAAACCTCAACGAAAATGCACAATAGAAATAGGTAGGAAACGAAGTATTCCTTCCTAGCAGCAAGTAACTAATTTAAACAACAGAACTGCGAAAAAATATTACACCACTTACGCGAGCTGCCGTCCTTCTCTTCTGGTGACTAATCGGCTTTCCCGTTATGTTATTAATCTGACCTCTCTGCTGAGCTGTGGAGCTACCAAACCATACTATAAGTGAGAAAGTCAGCACGCTTTCAATGACAGCTCTATAAAAATTTAACATACCAAACTTTTTAAGCTGTTTTAAGAAAAAAAGCCTTTAATGGGATTTTTTTCACAATGCCTCTTAGGTTGTCGTCCCACTTTAATTTTGCAGATATGGTAGTCCTGAGAAACTTAAAACATTGAACATTTTCAATGTCCTGACCATTAATAATCAATGGCAAGACAGCATTATTCCTCCGTCGGAAATCAAACACCATTTCCTTTGTTTTTAGGACATTCAACTTCAGATTATGAGTACAACTCCATTCAAACAGTGTAGAAACCTCCCTTCTATAGTCTGATTCATTATCATCTGTTATTATACCAATCAATGTAGTATCATCTGCAAACTTACAATTTTGCACTGATTTACAATATGAAACACAATTATTACTGTACACAGAGTACAAAAATGGTGACAGTACACATCCTTGTGGGGCCCCACACTAATTGTCTTAAGACTTAATAATGTATTTTTAATTTGAACTACTGCAAAAAAATCAAAATCAAAACAGTAAGGGGGTGTTGAATACCCAATTGCTTTACCTCATCAAAAAGTTGAACTGGAATAATTGTATTAAATGCAGATTTATAGTCCACAAAAAGGACTCTGACATAAGTGTTGGGGGCTTCAAGGTGTTGCAAAATTGAATGGAGACACAGAGCCACAGCATCATCAACCAACCTATTAGCCTTAGAGGCGAATTGGTGAGAATCCAAACAGATTTTAAATTAGATACCTAAGTACCAATCGCTCAAAGATTTTCATAGCAACTGAAGTTAGGGCCACTGGTCTGTTATCATCTAAGCAACTGATATTTGATTTTTTTTGGCACTGGAATTATAACAGCTGCTTTAAAACATGCTGGACTCTGCATACTCTAAACGACCAGTTGAATATATCAGTGAAAACTGGGGTAAGGATGAACGCACACCACTTCAATGTTGCAGATGATATGGAGTCAGGCCTGCTGCCTTTCTGCTGTTCTGCTTCCGCAGTAGATTCCTGACTTCATACTCCTCTGTTTTAAAAGGAGGACTCATAATACAGGGCCAGGAGTGCCGCGTCGGCTGACCTACCTGTCCCTTTATTGTATTTTCAAATCGACTGTAGAACGCATCAAGTTCATCAGGCAATGTAATATCATCAGAAATGACTTGAGATTTTATCTTATAGCCTGTGATCTGCTCTAGACTTTTCCATACACCATAAGTGTCATTGATCTTCAACTTATTTTCCAACGTAGACTTATAATTTCCTTTTGCCTTTTTAACAGCTTTTTCAAAGTCAGCTCTTTATCCTTACTCTTAAATGCCTTGTGCTTCTCCATCCATAATATTTTAATTTCCTTAATAAACCATGGCTTATTATTGTAGTATATGGTAACATCCTTAGAAGGTACACACACCATCTTGACTATATCGGCCACAACACCATGGTAAAGTTATCGGTACTACTTCTGGTTTTCTACATCAGCGCTGTTTGATCTGTTTCTAACAGAATTCTGTGCAGAATTTGAATGCATCTCACTAGATCTGGCAGTAATCTTATTCAGTCTGCGGCAAATTCAAACACTTCTTACTGGATCTACAGCGCTGTGCTATAACAGTGGCGCAAAATCAATGGTCAAATGCCAAGTAAACCTGTTCTGAGCTCGAACCAGTTTGCTTGTGTTGCTCTCAATTATTGGTCCGAGCTGGTAAACGGTCTACGCTGCGTTTCGTTTGCCATTTGATGTTTCGGTAACACTTAACTTGAAGGGGTGTGCATAAGACTGACATGACCCCTTCATAATCATGACATGACACATGCCATTAATATGAAGGAGATTTTATGCATGTTTATGACAACTGTCATTATGTGTAATTCACTCATTTATGTCATTTTTAATGCAGAGATGACATTGTTTGAGATGTCTTTGTTATGACAACTTGACATAAACCAAAACAACATAACCTGTCATAAATCTGTCATAAACATGACACATGATATTAATTATCAAACTTAATAAATTAGCTTTATGCCTTAACATCACATTAAACTGTCATGTGGTTGGTTTTGTCATTGGCTGTCATGAGGCCATTATAATTGTGTCATGAATATTTTTCTGACCACTTTTATTTTTTTGGGAGGAATGGACGCCGTGTGCTCCTGACCAAAGAAGAAAAGATCATCCAGACTGTTACCAGCAACAAGTCCAAAAGCCAGGGTCTGTCATGGTATGGGGTTGTGTCAGTGCCCTTGGCAAAGGTAACTTGCACTTCTGTGATGGCACCATTAATGCAGAAATGTACATAGAGATTTTGGAGCACAATATGCTGCCTTCAAGAAGACATCTTTTCCAGGGACGTCCATGCATATTTCAACAAGACAATGCAAAACCACATTCTGCACACATTACAAAGTCCTGGCTGCGGAGGAAGAGGGTAGGGTACTTGACTGGCCTGCCTGCAGTCCCGACCTGTCTCCAATAGAGAATGTGTGGCGCATTTTGAAGTGCAAAATGCGACAACGAAGACCCCGTACTGTTGCCCACCTTAAGACTTGTTTGCAGGAAGAATGGGACAAAATTACACCTGAAACACTTCATCATTTGGTGTCTTCAGTCCCTAAACGTCTTTTAAGTGTGTGAAAAGGAATGGCAACATTACAAAGTGGTAAATGCTTTACTGTCCCAACTTTTTTTGGAATGTGTTGCAGGTCTGAATGACAGAAAAAGGATGTATATTTACAAATGACATGAAGTTGACCAGACAAAACATGAAATATTTTGTGTTCATATTGTCTGCAATGAAATACAAGTCAAAGTAAATTTAGAAATCACTACTTTCTTTTTTTATTTGCGTTTTCCATACTGTCCCAACTTTTTCTGATTTGGGGTTGTAAAAAAAAGGTAACATTTGATCAATAATTACATTTAATCAGCAAATACAAAAACAAGCTAAGTAAAAGTGAAAACTAATGAGCTGGATCTCTCTCCTACTGACTTACAAGTATGGATTACATTTACATGTATGCATTTAGCAGATGCTTTTATCCAAAGTGACTTACATTGCATTCAAGTTACAGCTTTACATTTTATCAGCTCTTGCTGATTGGTGTATCAGTAAGTTTTTAATGGTGTACTATTCTTACAATCCTGCTTATTAAGCATATTGAACTGTAAAAGATTATTAACTCTTACTTTTAATTTAGCTTTTAGAAAATCGAGTCGTATAGATTCGAAATTAATCTGATTAATTGATATTAATCAAAACGTCTAATGTATACCTTATCAACGATCATCCAGCGAGCATTAACATCAGTATGTCTTAGCAATTCTGTTTATTTCGTGGCCAAGATAATAATACAGAATTGGTTGGGTAAATTTATGAGCACAGGTAACATGATCTTTGGTAAATAGTTTCAGACTTGAAAATCACATAGCACAAGACAAAATATATCTTTATAAATGAATCAGTTTATTTGCTACTCTACGATAACATATTAAACAAAAAAACACACACAGTTCCGGAGTATTGAGTTACGATTTGAAGGAAGTTTTAAGTCTAGCACTCTTTGGTCACCTGAGGAAGATCACACAACAGATTAACTCGACCAGTTTCCAGCAAAATAGAGATTTTGTTTGTTTACTTGCTTTTGAGTTGAGATGACAGCTGATCTGGTGTTTCCGCGTGGTCAAAGGAAACCTCTGGGCCGCTGATGTCGTCGTTCATGACGTCACTTGGGGAAGCCTTCCGTTGCTAGGTTGTGCTTCTCTGTGCTGTGATGACGCTCTTAGGAAGTCTGTTTGGAGTTCTTACAGCTTCAGGTGTTAAAGTTCCTTTGGTCAGAACTTTGGAGGCATGTGTGGATCCTTGCCAGATGGTATATGGCTGAGGGCGCTTAACAGCGCGATCAAATGAGAAGCCGAAGTTTCAAGCAAGTCAGCGAGCAAGCAGAGAGCAGAGAGCTGGGGGTCCGTTTTTAGCCGGCGGATTTCGGTTCCTCCCACTCGATGCTCTTCCAATGAAATTGTTCCTGTAGGGCGGAGCCCCGCCCCGCATGGCTCATTTTCCATGCGTAAATCCTCTACTTAGTTGTTTTAATCTCATGAAGAAAATATCCTAACACATTCTATAAAAGTATTCATCATTCGTACGATGCTGAGAATCGACATATAGTTCACACCAAATTGTTGCATTTATCATGACCATTTATACGAAATCAAATTCAACATATTTCACACACTTTGATATATTTTCCTGCTAAAACACCAAAAAGGGTTCAAATTAAAGATTAGAAATAACACAGCATGCATATGATACTAAACACTAGTGATTCCTTTACAGGGAAAATTATACGTTCAAAAGATTACAAAAATACCATCGGTTCCAATAACACAGCAAGCTTAATTTCATTTCATAAAATACAACCTGAATATATATTGTTTAATATAGTATATTGCTTTAATAGCAGCAGCGATTATTAATTGTCCTTTTGGAATACTTTATAAAAGTTTGAGTCTTTGTTCTGTCCAAAAAGGGGAAAAGAACAGCGTTCCTTTTTGGAATGTGAGGTCATGAGAATGTCACTTTGGGTGTGCATCTGTGAAACTTCAATGCCCAGAGTCTCATCGTAAACCAGTCTTTCCTTGTTGATAAAATCTTTGAATTACGCGTTAAGCGGTCAGGAGATTCAGGGAGAGTCTGTGATGGAGCATTTCCAGATACAACGTGCTTTGTGTTTGGTCTTGTTAAATGAGGTTCTACAGAAAATCATATGAAAAAATTGCACATAATATGTAACCCATAAGAAAGCACAACGATATCATTTATATCATGAAGCAAACTGATATACAATAACAAAACTTTTGGGCATTGTTCTTTGGGGAGGAACTCCATCTTTGAGTTGATCTGAATCTCAGTTGAATCTGCTGGTTTTGAAGATGAACTTTATTCACTGTGAAAACTTCAGATAATGTTTCTTTGTCTTGTCACTTGTAATGTCTGGTTAGGACAGATTTATCCAGTTGATATTGTATTGCTTGATGCATTATTGTTTCATTTGGTGAGGATGCAGCATCAGACCTGAAAGAGCTGGATCTGAAGATGATCTACTTACTGTGATTGTTTTTTGTATGTCTGTGTAGAGCAGATGATTGATTGAAAGGCTTCCCACATGCAGTGGAGTGATACGGTTTCTCTCCAGTGTGGATCATCTCATGTGTTTTCAAGTGTTCTGACCGAATGAATGAATCAACCAGCAGGCATATCACCCTTTAGCCCAAGACCGGTTGCCCACTGAAGCTAAGCAGGGTTGAGCCTGGTCAGTACCTGGATGGGAGACCTCCTGGGAAAACTAGGTTGCTGCTGGAAGAGGTGTTAGTGAGACCAGCAGGGGGTGCTCACCCTGTGGTCTGTGTGGGTCCTAACTCCCCAGTGTAGTGACGGGGACACTATACTGTAAAAAGCACCATCCTTCGGATGAGACGTTAAACCGAGGTCCTGACTCTCTGTGGTCATTAAAAATCCCAGGATGCCCTTTGAAAAAGAGTAGGGGTGTCACCTCGGCATCCTGGCCAAATTTGCCCATTGGCCTCTGACCATCATGGCCTCCTAATCATCCCCATACACTGATTGGCTTCATCACTCTGTCTCCTCTCCACCAGTAAGCTGGTGTGTGGTGGGCGTTCTGGTGCACTATGGCTGCCGTCGCATCATCCATGTGGATGCTGCACACTGGTGGTGGTTGAGGAGATTCCCCCCTTGTATGTAAAGCGCTTTGAGTGCCTAGAAAAGCGCTATATAAATGTAACAAATTATTATTATTATTATTATTATTATTATTATCTCTCGTCGCAGTGTGAACACTTGTACAATTTTTCACCAGTTTGAATCCTCTCATGCAGTTTTAAACAGCTCGCTGTAGTAAAAGTCTTTTCACACTCAAAGCACATGTACTCTCTCACACCAGTATGTATTTTCTGATGTACTTTTAAATGATCTAGACGTGAAAAACTCTTTCCACACAAATGACATGAATGTGGCTTCTCCTTTGTATGAACTCTCAGGTGTTTCTTCAGGTTTGAAGCTCTCAAAAATGTTTTGTCACATTGATCACGTGTGCAGCTTCTCTCTAGAGTGGATGTTCATGTGATCCTTAAGGGTTGAGGATCGTGAGAATCTCTTCCCGCACTGATCACAAGTGAACGGTTTCTCTCCAGTGTGAACTCTCATGTTTTTTCAGATTTGTTGACGAACTGAATCTCTTGTCACAGTGTGAACACTTGTAAGGTTTCTCTCCAGTGTGGATCCTCTCATGCCGTTTTAAACTGCTCGCTAAAGTAAAAGTCTTCTCACACTCAAAGCACATGTACTCTCTCACAGCAGTGTGTATTTTCTGATGTATTTTCAAACTTTGTAGATGTGAAAAACTCTTTCCACACAAATGACATGAATGTGGCTTCTCTTTTGTATGAACTTTCAGGTGATTCTTCAGGGCTGAAGCTCTCAAAAATGTTTTACTGCATTGATCACATGTGTACAGTTTCTCTCTAGTGTGGATGTTCATGTGTTTCTTAAGGTCTGATGATTGTGAGAAAACTCTTCCCGCACTGATCACATGTGTGCGGTTTCTCTCCAGTATGAACTCTCATGTGTATCTTAAGGTGTCCTTTTGTTGTGAAACTCTTCCCGCACTGATCACATGTGTGCAGTTTCTCTCCAGTATGAACTCTCATGTGTTTCTTAAGGTCTCCTTTTGTTGTGCATCTCTTCCCGCACTGATCAGATGTGTGCGGTTTCTCTCCAGTATGAACTTGCATGTGTATCTTAAGGTTTCCTTTTGTTGTGAAACTCTTCCCGCACTGATCACATGTGTGTGGTTTCTCTCCAGTGTGAATCATCTCATGTGTTTTCAGATTTGATGACACACTGAATCTCTTGTCACAGTGTGAACACTTGTAAGGTTGTTCTCCAGTGTGGATCATCTCATGCAGTTTTAAACACTTTGCTGTAGTAAAAGTCTTCTCACACTCAAAGCACATGTACTCTCTCACACCAGTGTGTATTTTATGATGTACTTTCAAACCTTTTAGTAATGTAAACCTCTTTCCACACAAATTACATGAATGTGGCTTCTCCTTTGTATGAAATTTCAGGTGTGTTCTCAGGTATGAAGCCCACAAAAATGTTTTGCCGCACTGATCACATGTGTACAGTTTCTCTCTAGTGTGGATGTTCATGTGTATCTTAAGATGTGATGATTGTGTGAAACTCTTCCCGCACTGATCACATGTGAACGGTTTCTCTCCAGTATGAACTCTCATATGAAGCTCAAGACTCTGTTTGCATGTCGATCTCTTTCCACACTGAGTGCAGGTGAAAGATTTCTTGGCTCTTCTTTTCTTCAAATCTTTCTGCTTGGGTTTTTCTCCACTTTTGACGTGATTTTTCTCCTCAACTTCACTCAGTTCTTCTTTCTCCTCATTATCTTCAATCAACTCTGAAACAAAAGAAAAAACAGTACATTATTGCATCACAAAATTTACCCTTTTGATGCAGTTTTATAAATTATACTTCACTGAAGCTTTCCATGAATGAGGTACACTGATCTTCAAATTATTAGATTGAAAACATTATCTCATGTTTCTATATGAAGAAATGTTAAATATGTTTGATCAACTACATGAAGGATCTGAGGATCCACAAATACAAACTGTGTTGCATCAAGAGAGCAACCATACATTTGAATGTTTTTATTAATTTATAATCATTTATTCATACTATCATTTATTACCATTAGTCATTTATGTAATGTATTAATTTATTTTTTAAATAATTTACCATTTATATAATTTTATTATTTGATAATTCATTCATTTATTATTTTATGATGTTTTTATATTATATATTTCTTATTGTTTTCCTTGCTTATGTATTTTCATTGTTTAATCTGATGATTGTGAGGTTTCATTAACTGTTTTGTAAATAAGAGATAAGAGGGAATGTTTATGGAAACTCAAGGGTTATTATGGGATGTTGTTGTGGTAAAACACTACTTGTTGGATGTGTGCTGGTCAGATGAAGTCTGAGCATTGAAACATATGCAAATAAGATTATTCAATAAATGTTGGTCCTTTTTATCATCATCACTTTGTCTCCTGCTTCTGCTCTTCTCTGGCTTTGCTCAGTCAGTTTCTTGGTTGATAAAAGACTGTTAATACAGATTTGGTACCAGACCAGACTTGATGTTAATGGGTGTTGGGTATCAACTACCCTGCTGACTATTTGTTCAGATACCAGACAAAATTGATATTTTCAGACAGGATCTGGCATCCGGGACTGGATCTTAACTATCTGGTGTGGAGACTCAATCTAACACACATTTAGTTGAAAAAAAAAGTACCCAGTCATAGGAAGTGTCCCTTATCTCTGATGCTTCAGCAAATTATTCAACAGCTTTAAAGATTTTTCTGTTACAATAAACCAAAATCTAAACTGTGTGAAGTTTTATAACTGTCAGCATTATTAATGAAGCATGAAGAAAGAGCAACCTGTTTGTTGTTCAGTATCTTCAGTGTGTTTGATTCTGCAGGGTTCTGGATCTCTCATCTTCTCTCTGTCCTCTTTAATAAACTCAGTCTTTGCAGATTTCATCTCTTCCTGATGCTCTGATGCTCGTCTTCACTTGTAAACTGATGGAAATATTCCAGCATTTATTGCTGAATATGTGATTGCTGTGTGGAAGAAGCAGATTTGCCAAAATAAACAATAAATCAAAGAGTCGCAAAGTTTTCCATTAAATTACATTGTATTTGTTAAAGGGTTAGTTCACCCCAAAATGAAAATTCTGTCATTAATTACTCACCCTCATGTCGTTCCAAACCCGTAAGACCTTCATTCATCTTCAGAACACAAATTAAGATGTTTTTGATGAAATCGGAGAGCTCTCAGACCCTCCATAGACAGCAACACAACAGAAATGTCCCCAGGTCCAGAAACATAGTAAATACATCGGTAAAACAGTCCATGTGACATCATTGGCTCAACTTCAGTTTTGCGACGCTACGAGAATCCTTTTTTTTGCGCAAAGAAAACAAAAATAACAATTTACTCAACCCTTCTTCTCCCCCCGAGTTATGTCTTTCATCAAAAACATCTTAATTTGTGTCTCTGAAGATGAATGAAGGTCTTACGGGTTTGGAACAACACGAGGGTGAGTAATTAATGACAGAATTTTCATTTTGGGGTGGACTAACCCTTTAATGTACAGTTGAGGTCAAACGTTTACATCTCCCTTTCAGAATCTGCAGAATGTTAATTATTTTAGCAAAATAAGAGAGATCATACAAAATGCATGTTATTGTTTATTTAGTACTGACCTGAATAAGGTATTTCACATAAAAGATGATATAAAAGTTTACATCCACTTTATTCTTCATACTGTGTTGCTACCTGAATGATCGACAGCTGTCTTTTTGTAATAGTTGCATATGAGTCCCTCAGTTGTCCTCAGTGTGGAAAGATAAATCTCAAAATCATAGAGTCATAGTTTGAAATAGGGCTGGGTATCGAGTTCGATACATTTTAAGCACCGACCGAATTGCCTCGGTAGTATCGAGTATCGAAAAAATCATTTTTGTTCGGTACCAATTTCGATACCTAAGGGTTTAATCTTTTCAACGTCAGTGAGCCAGTAAACGTGCAGCATGCTTGACGTGCCCAAATCAAATGCTGGTGATTGGCTGTTGTGAGGCATCAGGGAAAATCAATAGTTTACGCTGGTTACGCCCACTCGCCCAGAGACGCATCTTACTGTAGTGTAACTTAGCATCCCAAGCCCCATTGCATAGTTTTAAAAGATGTTTAAGCAATCAAAAGTGTGGCTACATTTCGCCAAGGTCGACGACAATAGCGTGCGATGCAATATTTGCAATAAGATCATTTCTGCCAAGACGGGCAACACGTCAAATATGATGAAGCACTTGACCGTGCACGGAATCAACTCCGTATTTGACTGCAAGAGGACCGAGCCGGTGCAGTCATCATCCACTCAGCATTTTCCTAGCTCATGGCCTTCATCAACATGCCCACCACAAGAGTACTCCTCCATTACTGATGAAGATAGCGGCGCTATGACTGAGGATCCGACAGGTAAACAAATATACAACATCGGCTAACTAGTAGTGCTACATGCTTGTGTACCGTTTAAGTCAAGTTAACATTTGTGCGCGGTGACTTTTAGTCCTATTTTTTAGGACTACAACGTTTTCTATGTAATGTTATATACTGCTTCGATGGCTATAGATACCTAGCTAAATAAAAAAAATCTAAATCAATGCTAAAAATGCTTTAAGGTTAACAGTAACTGATCAAGTTTAATTCGCATTAAACTTATCTTGTTTAAATGTCCCTTATCCTTGGCTGCATTAACAGTTTAGCTTTTATATTTTTCCCCTCTTCACATTAATGTTATAGCCTCTGCTCCTGCTGACCCTGGAATTAGGAGACCATCAAGTGTTAATCCATTTACACTGGCAGAAAAAGGAAATATGAATAAAGGAAGGAAAGATGAATGCCACAGGGCCATCACAAAGTTTATTGTTAAAGGTTTGCTGCCTTTTTCTACAGTGGAGGCTCCATGGTGGAGGTAAGTAAGCTGTAAGTGGTGTTGTAACTTTACCATTACAGTTGTTGGCAAGGTTTGTAGGTAGGCTCTTAACCTAGATAATTTTTCTTAACCTTTTATAGTAAGCAACAATGATAAAACGATGCAATTTTAAGTTTTGTGTTTGATGTCAACTATAGGGAGATGATAAGCACCTTAAAACCCCAGATATCAGTCCCCCAGCCGAGACATGCTCTCAAATACACTCATACCTGCATGGTATGCAGTAGAAAAGAAAACGTCAAGAAAGAGTTACAAAATGTCAGGGATGTGGCTGTGACTGCTGATGGCTGGACCAGCATTTCACAGGACCACTACCTGACAGTGTCAGTCCACTATGTGAGAGAGGGCTCCATGAAAGAGAAAGTCCTACATACAAGGGCAGTATACACATCCCAGACAGGGGAGATTGTAGCAGAAGAGATAGGAGATATTCTTGATGAATTCAATATAAAGGACAGAGTAGTTGCTGTGACAGTGGATAATGCAGCAAACATGGATGTAGCAGTAAAAAAGATGAGTATTAAAAAAATTTGCTGCTTTGCTCACACTCTCAATATTGCTGCTCAGAAGCTTTACACTATACCCTCAGTCTCACAATGGGCAGGAAGGATCAGAGCAATGGTGGTGTGGCTGAAAAGGTCCAGCCTGGCTAAACCTGTCCTTAAAGAGAAGCAGCGTCTTCTCGGTAGGTTGAAATCACAATAGATCAACCTTAGTGCAAAACTAAGGAAAATCCTTTAGACAAATCCTTTGCTAAATAATGCAGTTAAACATCTCTGCAAATTAACAACCACTTTGATAACCACACACACACACACGCACCAATTTCCTCTTTCTCACTCTAGGTCTTCCAGAACATGCTGTCATCCTTGATGTGAGAACAAGGTGGAATAGCTTGTTCCTCACGGTGGAGTGATTCCTGGAGCAGTTCACTGCCATCCAGGCACCTCCATGGACCCTCGGCTTAAGAAATCAATGGAGAATGACAGGTAAAGAACTCTGCAATTAGCTTATAACATTTTAAGTGTGAACCATTGTGCTCATAAACTTATAGTCCAGCTAATGAATCTGATTATATTTTACAGACTGCAGAGAGTTTCTGATGAGGATTTCAGAAAAGCAGAACAGTTTGTAAAAGTTACAAAGATACTTTACACTTAAACCCTCTGCGTCTCTGCTGAAAGGAGCCCAACTTTGGGTTAGATTCTGCCAATTTAAATAAACTCCAGCACCACTTCACAGTTAATGAAGAGGACTCCTCCTTCACAAAGACCATCAAGGACACTATCTGGAATGACCTCTCAAAAAGATACCAGGTGTGTAGTGTAATTTATAGCAACAACGCTGGTAAGAAAATATAAAGACCTCCTATTTTTTCCCATTTAATTTTAGAAGAAAATTAACTTGTTTGCATTTACCTTTATAGTGTTTTATATTTTTCTGTATTTCTTTACTTATTTGTTCATAGAAGAGGCCAAAGCTCTCTGCCCTTGAGGATCTGTTTGCTGTGGAGGACATGGCAGTAGAAGCAAGAACACAGACCACTGTCAGCAGCACTACTGAGAGGATTCAGACATAGATAAATCAGTATAGACTGCTTTCATCTACACTGTCCTCAGTAAGTCCAGTAACCTGGTGGTGGGACATGAAGGACACTCTGCCAATGCTTGCCGATTTGGCAACAAGGTATCTCTGTGCAAGCATCATCCACACCCTCAGAGCGTACATTTTCCACTGCGGGGGACATACATTATCAGTCAGGAGCGGGCTTGTCTGTCTCCTGAAAAAGCAGACATGCTAATTTTTCTGAAGAAGAACTGCTGAGTGAGTCAAAGACTAAAGCAGCAGTGAGCCTCACATATACTGACTTAAAACTGCTTGAACTTTATTAAAACAGTTTGCACTGATATATTGTGTTGATTACATTTTGTTCCTTTGTGCTTTTTTGTTCCTTTGTGTAGTGGCTCAGGAGATAAGCCTGTAAAAAGTGTCAACAACCTGAAAAAATAAAACCAAAGTTTCTCTGAGATAATGTGTATTGTAATCTTGTTAAAACGGATTTCTTAAAATTGGTATCGAAAAAAGTATCGTTTAGGAACCAGTATCGAATTCAAGGTATCGGTATCGAAAATTTTTAAACGATACCCAGCCCTAGTTGGAAAGGGTTAAAATACACAAAAAATGCTGGAAAAACCAAAGAATTTGTGGGAGCTGAAGGATTTTTCTGAAGAACAGCAGACAGTTTAACTGTTCAGGACAAACAAGCAGGGCTTAATTTGTGCCGGAACAAGCCGGATCCGGATCCAGCACCTCAGAAATCCGATCCGGCACCTCATTTTGGTGGATTCCCTTCCTCACGCGCCAATGAAAGACGTTTGTTCTGACCTATAGTGTGCATACAGTGTTGCCAGATTGGGCGGTTTTGAATTTGATTGGTTCTGGTAAATATTGGCTTGGGTCAGTTTGGCGGTTTTCAAAACATATAAATTGTATAGACTAATTGGTTAACAAACAAGACCAAGTATGCATATATAGCCTACTGCATGCATCCAATCAGTCATTACAACATTACTAAACACACACGCGCATGCAAAGAGACTGGTGCTGATGTTGAAGTTGAAGTCGAGGCCGCACTTTTAGCCAATCACTATCAGCAGACAGACGTGATGATTCATGAGTGATGGGTTTTTAGCACGATAACGGATCTGATTTTGAATGTATAACTGTAAGTGATCATAATGCCTATATATAAGTTCGATGGTAAAGAGTGGAGAGTGTTTTAACTCTCAAAACCTGAATTACACCTGTTGAGGGAGATGAGATGACATGAAGACGATGATCACTGCAACTCCGAAATCAGAGCACAGTTCAATTATTTAATCAAAATCTATTTATATCTATAACGATCCTGTCTTATCTTTTAAATGGTCCAGATTGGAGCCTTTAAAGCTGATGGACTTGTTAGTTTTGACTGTGTAAAGTTCTACATTATGTTCAATATGAACTTCACGAAAGACTTAGTTCTGTGTGAAATTATAGAGCGACACGAAAGTAAGAGCATTATTGTTGTTGTTAATTATTTTTATTGTTGGATTATCATACAGAATGATGCAGTTGTGACTGTCATGGTGTGTGCATGAACGAGTGTGAAATACCTAACTAATTATGTTGCTTATACTGATCACTTATATTGGGCACTTTTGCATTTAAATTCTGTTGACATTGAAAATGATGCATGTGTTTTTCGAGGGTATCGGCTAATTTCTTGATTGCAGTTTTGACAGTGTCTGCTTGCATATTTTAATCATATTTGGTAGTTCTCTTTAATGTATTTGCCATGATTTGATCCATGGGAAATGTATCTAGCATTATACTGTATATATATTATATTGTCGTCATTATTTCATTATAAGGAGTTAAAAATGGCTCTTATCAACCTTGATTTACACTAGATCACATTATTTTGACAGTTAAAGTTATGGGCGGTTTTTGGGGGGGTTTTTAGGAGCTTTTGGGCTGGAAATCATCCATCCTATCTGGCAACACTGTGTGCATATATGGCAAATTGACCGTGTTTACGAGGATAAACTTAAGTGTACTTGGTCACTTAAGCTCAACAACTATGAAAATAACTTGGTGATACTCGCGAGGCGGTTTTGGATATGACTGTGAGTGCTCAGCCTTAAACCACCACTGGAGCGCGCGGTGAGTACCTGGCTGTTTGTGTGTGATTAACATCACTTTGGCGGTGACAAACCGTGCCATTGGCTTAAAAAGACGTGCAAATTATACATTTTTGTGACGATGCAACATGACCCGATTAGGCCAGTGACAATTCTGTCAACTCTCCCAAAATGCGAGCGAAAGTCTTGGATCAGCGTGCAGCAGCTCGTTTTGCAGACGAGATGCGCTGATGTGAAACAGCTTCGAGAGAGTGAAAGAGAGAAGACGCGGTGCAGCTGAATCACTCACGCTGTTTCAAATGACTGATTTAATCTGCTAGTTTGTGTGGATTTATTTACTCATATAACCTACATGCTATACTAAATAAATGTTTGCAGGAATTTCCTCATTATAAACTTGAAAATAAAACTATGTGCACACACACAATCCCCCACAGTAATTCTGGAGATGATTAAATATAACTCTATTACAGAGATTGTTAAATAAAATTCCATTATTATTATTTTTAATTTTTTTAATTTTCCAGCCCTGGAAATTGCGGTGTTTCAAAATTTCACGGCTTTTCCAGGTTTTCCTTGTACGAACCCTAATAAAAGCAACTGATGCACGCTGTTAATCATTTAAGCTGTCCACCAATGTGATCGCGCACATGCTCCGTTACCTCGCCCTCCTCTAATCACATGCCGGATATACATATTTTCCTAATACATTCCTATTCTCCAGACTGAATTAATACAGATGATGTTTCATATGTACAAAGTACACAACCACAATACTTGAACTTTACATCAATTACCTCTCTTTAGCAAATAAATAAATAAAACAATTGTAAACGTTAATTCACCAAAATGTTGTAGCTCACTTCAGTAAGTGTCTAACTGAGAGCTACATGATTAAGTAAAGGGGATTCACTTTCCTCATTTGTGAATCTATTTGTCCTGAACAACTCTGTATTCAACTCATCTTTTATGAACGGAGGAACATTAGACACAATATGATCGTTTTTAACGGTTGAAGAGCATTTCTGGAGTAAAAGTCTCTTTCTTCACTGACTAAACACGTTAAGTAAATCACTCCAGCGCTATTCATACGAGAAGCTGACATTTACCTCACATTCCTGCTGTCCTCAAACTTAATTACGCAAAATAATCCATGCACGACACCAAAAAGCAAATAATAGAGAAGAAAGAAGAAAGAGAGGACTCACCCTCACCGTACAGCTCTCAGTCTCTCGCGCATGCGCACACCGAGTGATCCTCACGAGCGCTGCAGAGTGAAGCAGAGCGTCTCGAGCGCCCCCAGACAGCTGGACTCAGTACAGGTCACAAACCCCGCCCCCTCCATATAATCTAATGGGACGCGAGACAAACTAAATTATAACATTACTCTTCTAATATTTGTTTCCAAAGATGGGTTTTGAATTTGAATGTAGTTTTTAATCTCACTGCTGATGTAAGTTCAAGTGTTTGTTTGTTAAATAAGTTTGGTTTTAGTTAGTTATTCGTTTTTTTTAATTTTTTTTTATTGCATATGAACATATATAACAACAAGAGAAATACAACTTTGCATATAAATGCCATCAGTACACACGATTACAAGTAAAACAAAAATCAGCCAGAGGAAGAAAGAAACATAAAATAAATAAAATAATGAAGATGGTACAGTTTACTTGTCTAATTCAAATTTGCAGATAATGTTAGAAGTCCTGAGAGCTTTATTTGTTTTACATTTATATACCATATTACAGTATTGTTTTAAATTCGTTGATAAAATTAAAAAAAATTGGGCTTACCACCCGTTGTGTATCTTATTACACTTCAGTACTTCCTCATTACAACCGTAATGAATAATATACACTTTATCCTTTTCTTTCCATAATCATCAACATATATCATTATATCAGACCCGCCCAGTTTAACAGCTGTATTAAGTTTTCTTGTAATGAAATTCTCGACATCAACCCAAAATATCTTTGTATAAATGCAATGAAAAAATAAATGAAAAATAGTTTATTTTTCATTACTACAAAATTCACAGGAGTAGTCAATATTCAATTTAAAACGTTCCAATACATGTTTCAATAAATTCTATGCAATATTTTATACGAAATTCCTTTACTTTGTTTATTAACAAAGAATGTATCAACTATTACGCCAATTTAAGTCTCCAAATATTGATGACCAGAAAAATCTAGCTGGAGGATATGTAACATCATTTACTAAATTTCTAATATATTTATTTTTTATGTTGTTTTTTAAGATATTAATATTTCCAATAAAAGTTGAATTAGTTATATAATCCAGATTAGGGTTTTCATTACATTCATTTTTAAGAAGACATAATACCTTATTGGGTATAGCATCCATTACAATAGCATATTCTCTGGGTCTAATTGGGATTTTAAATTTGTCAAGAAACTCTGTGTATGATAATAAGACTCCATCACTATTCATCAACTGACTAACCAAAAAAATATTATTTTCAAACCATATATTTAAAAAAGTGATTTATGTTTATGTAAAATATCTCTGTTATTCCAGATATAATATCTTCTAGGGGAAAAGTTGTGTTTATAGGCCAATTTCCAGGCCTGAGAGCCTGTTGATGAAATCTTGCACGTTTTACTGGAATTTTATCAATACAATAATTACATTTGAACAAAAATTCAAGACCACCGACTGACTTGAACAAAAAGTTTGGGAAAGTGTTCCACATATTATCTTTCTTTTTTAAGTACTGTGTAATCCAATTAATTTTAAATACATTGTTTAGCGTATCATAATTTAATACCTCCAGGCCCCCATTGTCCTTTGAATTGCATACTATCTCTTTTCTCAAATAATGTGGTTTTCTTTTCCAAATAAAGTCGAAGAGTAATTTGTCCAACGTTTTAACTACTTTAGAAGGTAAATCAAGTGATAAGCAAACATAAACTGACCTGGAAATTCCTTCCACCTTGGACAAAAGGACCCTCCCCTGCAAAGATAAATCTCTTTGTAACCACATATTAAATCTATTGTTAGTTTTCCTAATTATTGGATCAAAGTTTAAATCACTACGCATTTTTTCATCTTTACATATGATTACTCCAAGGTAAGTCACAGTGGTTTTGATTGGAATACCAGATATATTTGATAAATTGCAGTTTTTAAGGGAAAAATAACCGATTTACTCAGATTCATACATAATCCTGATACAAATGAAAAATCATTAATACAATCAACAGCTTTATTAACGTCATGTATATCTTTTAGAAAGAGTGTTGTATCATCTGCAAATTGACATAGCTTAAATTCTTTTCCCATAGTTGTAATACCTTGAAAATATCCTTTCTTGAGATGAAGAGCTAATAATTGGGTTGCTAACAAAAAAAGAAAAGGAGAAAATGGACAACCTTGTCTTATTCCTCTGCCAATTTCAAATCTATTAGATGTTCCTTGGGCCAGTTTTACAGAACTATTGCATCCTTTGTATAATGTTTTAACAGCTTTTAAAAAATACTTCCCAAATCCAAAAAATTCAATTGTTTTAAACAAAAAATCATGTTCTATCGTGTCGAAAGTGTAAGAATCCACCCGCTAGTCCAAACAGCGGAATCCAGCGGCCTGGTCGTAGGTTTAATACATGTTCGGACTTTACTTGCGCTTCTGAATTTATCAGGATTTAGTTTCAATTTTACTCTAGCTCCGTGCTTTATCTGACTCCAGTTTCAAGTGATCGTTAAATTTAGGCAATATTCTTAATTAAAAACTGATCACAGGTATCGATTGTATATTAATTTAGATATTTGATTATTCTGGAAATCCCATACTTTCAATTCTTCGTTCATTAGGGACCAGGTATCACACAGGAATTAACACTTCGGCCGATAGTGCATCCACGGACACAAACTCGTCAGTTCTGAACGTACTCAGAGGATGCAGAGTGGATATAATATCTTTAAGTGAGCTGCGCCTGCATACTCATAACAAAAAGTGTATTTTTTCTTATAACCACGAGAGCTACACCGTGTTACGCCAGTGACGGTCAGAAATCCAAAGTCTCCCTCATGATGCCCTCCATGGGTGCTTTGGTGTGATCTGTCCTGAGCACAGCTTTGCGGAAATACCCCATTAATCTACTGGAAAAAATGATTTCAGAAGAGATCAGAATAAATCAAATATAACAATTTATTATTAGTCAGGTAAAAACGTGTCATGCCAATTATATAATTAAACAATAAGAAGCCAATTCAAACATAAGAAAATACATTACATCAGTTGTTTAAAGATGAATCTAAGAATAAATATGTATACCTGACTTCAGAAAAATACATAGCATGCAGTATATGAAATACACTCCACACTACGGGCTGATCTGGCTACAGAATCACAATGACTGATTTACAACTTTCCCTTAAATACTACCAGAACAAAAGGCCCATAAACATTTATTCTCTGCCCCAAAACAGATTGCATCTATGTATGGGGGATGAGAAACCTCTGTAAGAGCTGTTCTCGTGCCCCAAATGGTCACACCTGTAGAGCAATGTTTATCAGATTTTGAAAGGAGACCGCCTACAACAGAAGTACAGAATTCACTCTAGTTTTCAATATTTCTCATAATATAAGTGACTGCTGTGAAATTAGACCATTTTACCAATCGCACAGAGACCTTTAAAATGATACCAAACATGAAAAGGAAAAAACAACATTCACAAGATATAACGTTTGTGGCATATGGACATTCTTGCTTTTGGGGAAGAAGAGTGAGGGGGAAGAGTCAGAGGCAGTGAGGGCAGGGAGAGCAGTGGGGGTCGTAAATGAACAAGGGGAGTGGTGCTGTTTGTTATCTTTGGAGATCTCTTCTCCAGATTAGTTTTATGGTTTTATTGCATGGTATCTGTGAATTCCTGAGTCTTGGCTTTATCAGGAGTTAATTTCATAAAGGAAATAATTTCACTCCCTACAAAAGCCTTATGGAAATCAACAAATATTATAATACTATTATCTGAGTTAGTTATTCATTTTATTGCATAGACTTGTTCGGTGTCGCGTCATAGCTGTGTGGGCGGAGTCAGCGTGGTGGGAAACGATCATCTCCCCCTCATTGGAAAAGCATGTTGTTGACCCAGAATGGCCTACATAAAATCATTTCTGCCGCTCGACAGAGCAAGATACGTCGAAAAACCGAGCCGTATTGGGTCGGACTGTCCATACAGTATCTGTGACTGGACAAACGACCCAACGGAGTGACCAGAGGTGTCGTTTCCCAACACTTTTTATGACCTGATTGAGTCTCCAGGCAAGAGACAGCTTATACAAGCCTATACGTGACGGCTTGTGAAAGTAAACATTTGTCGTTTTGTTTTGCTTAATTTTAATAAAGTGATAAAGACTAGAGTAAAAGCCTGTCATACTTTTTTATTGATATATTAAAAATAATTTTAACATTGACAAGACATTGGTAACATTAAAGGTCTACTGAAGTGCCTTGAAATGCACAGCATTATGTGGTGTGTGCTAAACATAGCCTAATCATTTATACAAATACATGCCGTAAAATAAAAATATATAAAATAACATGAAAATATCCCTTACGAAAATTAACCGTGGTTACAACCAAAAAAAAAAAAAACATGGCTACTATAGGTAAACCATGGTAAAAAAACAAATTAAACATGTTTTGCTACACTAACCATAGTTTAACCATGGTATTTGTAATAAAACTGTGGTTATAGGCTACAACTTGTAATAAAAACGCCCAAAAAACACGGTTAGCCTACTATAACCTACTTTTACTATAGTAATACCATTGTTAATTTTCATAAGGGATTGTGTATAATAATATGAAATAAATGTTTTAATAGATTATGACATTTACATCACAAAATATGAGTGAGTGACATTTATTTGATGTGAAGGAGGGTTGCTGTAAGCCCCATCAGAACTGGGTTACGGTGCAGGGGGACGGGACTAATGACAGGTCATTGAAGGGTAGTCTAGCCTATCTGGAGTGCACATAAATATGAATATTAAGCTTGATATGTTTCATACGTTGTATATCCGTAACTGCTGTCAGAGTTCTGATGTTGTGTGCTACCCGCTCAGATTGTGCTACCTCCATCTGTTTATTCGGCAGTAGCCTATATAAAACTTCAGTTCGTTTTTGTTTTTTTAACTTATTGGAGGTACAGAACGCCACACAGCAACTTTTCGGCATTGCACCAAGCAAAAATCAATCGAAATCATAACAAAAAGTAAAGATCAAGCGCCTAACAAGGGGTGTATTCCAGAAAGCACGGTTAACTTACCGTCAGCTAAACCCTGAACTTTGGGTTGATTAACCCCAAACCTTGCTTACTCGAGGTATGTGGTGCCACAAACACGTCCGGGAGTAAGTTCATTCAACTCAGAGTATGTTCCTGGTTAAGACTCAACACATTCTCAACAGAGCCTCGCCGACGAATCGACGAGTCACTATGGAAACGGACGCTGTTTCCTTCTTCTTCTTTTGTTCAATGCTCGTTACATGCTTAGTGTATATCGCCACCTAATTGATGGTTGTGCAATCATTTTTCTTTTTTTTCCGTTTAATCTTTAATCCTTGAGAATAAGAATTATATTGTTTGTTTGATGCTAATTATAAATTAAGTCATATCAGATATGTATTTTTATTATAGAAATACATTATAGAAAATGCCGATCCATGTGTGAGATGATTATATAAAATGTAATAAATATTTATAATATAATAAATTAAACATTACCTTGTCATATAATAGTGTTTTATAATTTATACAGATAACTGTTATATATGCCAATAAAATAAATATAATAACAATTCTAGAATATTACCTTATTTATTACTTATATTAGCACTTTATAATTAACATATCATATACAGTGTATACAGTGGGTACGGAAAGTATTCAGACCCCTTAAATTTTTCACTCTTTGTTATACACTCTTTGAAATCACACATTGTTAGTTTATACAAGCGATTATTATACAAGCGATTATTAATAATTATTGTGAAACTACAAGTGATTATTAATATTTATTGTGAAACTACAAGCGATTATTAATATTTATTGTGAAACTACAAGCGATTATTATACAAGCGATTATTCATTTATTGTGAAACTACAAGCGATTATTAATATTTATTGTGAAACTACAAGCGATTATTAATATTTATTGTGAAACTACAAGCGATTATTATACAAGCGATTATTAATATTTATTGTGAAACTACAAGCGATTATTAATATTTATTGTGAAACTACAAGCGATTATTATACAAGCGATTATTCATTTATTGTGAAACTACACGCGATTATTCATATTTATTGTGAAACTACAAGCGATTATTAATATTTATTGTGAGAGTTTGTCAGAGATTTCAGTGAGTATCATTTGATCTGAGAATCAGATTCATAAACAGCTGAATCAAGTATTTCTAGACTAAATATTAATATTTCATAAAGTATTGTTGTGGATCAACAAGAACCTTTTACATCCATTTACTTCAATAAACAAATTATCATTTAATCTCTAGAACTGAAATAAACAATTATTCATTTACAACAAACATTTATTTTAACCTTCATCACGTGTTTTGATAATTTTTCATTTTTAAAGATGAATAAATGCTTGTTTTCTGATGTTCAGATCAACAGTCTCTTACTCATGTGATTAAATATTGAAACATGATGAAAGATGAAGATCCAGATCTACAGATTACTGACTATTGATCGATAAGATCCTCAGAGAAGAAGAACACCAGAAGAAAGGGAAGAGTGTGTGAGTGAAGGAGGTTGTGAATGTGTGTAGATGTGTGTTAGTTACAGGATCAGAGAATGACACCGTTCCTCTGTCATAGTCCAGATTCACTCTCACACGATCAAGATGCTGTTTAACACGAAAACCAAACAATTCAGACAATTCATTGTCGTCATCATCATCATCATCATACCACACACACCAGACATCAGTGCTGAAGAAATCATCTCCCTTCCTCTGGTTTGAAGCTGTAGTTACTCCAAGACTCCAGTATTTACTCTGTTTAACCTCCACATCCCAGCAGTGTGTTCCTGAGTTAAAACCCTCTGAACCCAGAACACAGAGACACCAGTCAAATCTCTCTGGATTATCAGGAACAGGTTGATCATCATCGCTGTATCTCACACTGATCAGATCATCAGACAGAACGAGACGTCGATGAGCCGTGTTTGGATCCAGAATCACAGGAGCTGATGAGACACAATCAACAGATGCTGTTATTCTGATGTTCATATAATGATCAAGAGTGAACCCAACACAGATGATTATGAATTATGACACTCGTTCTGTTGATGATGTTCCTCTCATCACTGTCAGTCATTCTCTGTGTGATTTATCAATACTGAAAGATCAATCAGAAACAGTGAGTGACACAAACTGAAAACAGATTCATTTCATTTATATTCAATTATAGTGAGAAGCTGCTTTAATACTAAATATTACCTTTCAACAGAACAATACACAGTGATTCATATTCAAACCAGATAATAATACCAAAGAAATAATGTTTATAGCTTTATAATTTGTATCTGTATAAAACACAAACCTTTTACTCAATGCTGCCTAATTATTAAAAATAATAAACAGTAGCTATTATTGCACAATAATGGAATTAAATAATAATAATAACTACAATAATAAGCTTGCTGGTATTAACAAAAACTACAACTAAAATTATTCAGTTATTTATTTAATTATTCAGTAATTAAAATAAAGCTAAAAATAAATGATAAATATTAGATGATAATCTAAAATAAATAAAATTGAATTATTAGAAAAGTTGTTTTGGCAACGACTCAGAATAAAATAAATCAATGTGAAGTATTCAAATGACTAAAATAAAAAAATAAATATAATTAATTATAATTATACATATTAAAAGGAAGCTAGATATATTTTTACAGTAATAAAAAGGACAAAAACGCATTCAAATTATTATATCTATATCCAGGGCTGCACATAAGTGTGTAAATAAGTTCAGACAGCGCATTTGTGTACAGACATGGATGACAGCTGTTAATGCACAGTTACAATATTAGATCGACGAACTGTACTGTATATGATTTCTATTAAAACTGAAAGTATAATCTAGGCTAGCTGCTGCCGTTTTCAAAGCAAAACTGTGACATTTCATTCACTGACGCTCTTCCATCAGCAGCTAAACCCGGAAGCGCATAGACTTACTTTCCGGCAACCCGCCAAAATAAAAGCTCGCTGATTTTACGTTTGAAAATGAGGAAAATACAAATAATAATAATAAAAATATGATCATTTTATTTTTAAGTTTACTATAATATAAATGTATTTGTATGTAATACTCCCTTTTTATTTTAAAATAAAATAGTATTATCAAACTTGATTATTTAGTTTATTATTATTAAAATAATATTATTATCACTATTATTAATGATTTGTTTATAGTTATATTTTATGGGTCACACTCCATGCCGTGACCCGTGTGAGGACCAAACCAGATCTCCAGGAACTCATATGAGAATCAGGCTGAAAAACTGATGTGCACCACATTGATATATATATATATGTAGATATCATAATCAGTGAAAGAGCACTGATACTGTATAATAAATAAAAAGAAAACAAATAGATAGTATATAGTAGAGATTATAATAGAGATTGCTAGAGTTAGAGGATCAAATAAAGATGAAGAGATGTGTTTTTAGCTGATTCTTGAAGAATATTCTTTATATATATTCACTAGCTTTTATAATCTTTTTCTATTCTATATGTTTTCTTTTTATTTATTATATAATTAATGCGTATCATTGATGTTTCATTGATTTTGATTGCTTCCATTGTCCTCATTTATAAAAGCGTCTGCTAAATGACTAAATGTAAATGTAAATATATATATAATTCAAAATATTAATAATCATATGTGAAATCAAATCTTTTAGTGTAGAAATGTTTCTGTCCATCTTAAAAACTGCTGAAATCACTTCTGTGTCTGAGACTGAAAATGAAAGTCAAGCGCACTGAATTCTGGGATTGATTATTTCTAAAAGCAGGGTGTAAAACACGAGTAATTTTACTCGATTACTGTACTTAAGTATTATTTTGGGATATCTGTACTTTATTCAAGAACAATTTAAAGTGACTACTTGTACTTTTACTTGATTACTTTTATGAAGGAAAAACACTTTTTACTCTTACAATTTTATTTAACTTGAAAAGTACTGATGACATGTTTATGTTTTTATTAAATATGTCACAGAAGCTCAAACCTGCTGCTAATGAGGTTTGTTTTCATGCATCGAGCTCATGCTTCAGTTCAAACTTTCATCAGATCAATTCCTGCTTCAGAATGTATTTGCCATCAAATATGAAGAAGCATATGAAGATAGCTAAGATTATTCATTATTTATTCATTATTTTTGTCTGTTTTGATGAAGTTATTAGCTGTCTGTGTACTATATTGACTGAATGCACTAATAAAATCAGTGATAAGAATTTAAATACAATTCATGTTTCAGTGGCAATGATTACTTTTTAAATTAAATGTTGCAAAAATCTACAAAAAGTGTGTAAATGAACATTGTGTGTAAATGAACTGTAAATCATGTTTAGTGATGTTCTGGGAGTCGATGAGTTTTATTATAATGATATATTGAGTAACACTTAGGACTGTCAATGAATTATCATTTAATCTAAATAATTATGAAAATATGATTGGCTCATTAATTCATCTAATTAGTCATAAACAATTATATATAAATATTTGCTAGGAAAAAAACTCTAAATGCCCCAAATAAACAATTAAAAGATGAATTATTGTTACAGACAGCGGCGTTGAGTAGACAACACAAAAAAAGTGTCTTTTTCAAAAAAGTCAATATAATATTGTATGTTTTAATTCTATGTCACTCATCATTAATTCAACAAAAGTTCTTATATTCTGTCTGGAATATATTTCTGGCCTCTGCATCTCATCCTCATTAAGGGGAAAAAATTAAAATTAAAAAATCGTTTACTCACCCTCATATAATCAATCCAGATTTATATGAATATCTTCAGATGAACACAAAGAAAGATGTTTAGTGCATATAATGCAAGTGTACAGGACCGCTTCAAGAAACACAAAGTGAACACAACAGTAAAGTAAATAAATAGTATTTGTGTGTTTCTTATCCTGCCTTCACGTGCTATCAGAATTATCATAACTACGAGTTTCCTAATCGGAAATTGGACGGCCTCTCAAGTCGTATTTATTTCGGAAATAATTTTGATACCCGAGTTTCCGAGTCGGTCGGGTCATAAACTTTAAACATGGTGGAGGGGACGACCATTGCTGCTGTCAATGCTGTTCTCACAACAACTACATCCCTTTGTCTCGTCGCTAAAGTAGTGTATTTATAGGCTAGATATGAACGATCATTTGAAGCATATTGTATGTTTTATAAGCAGTGAAATAAGCATGTATTTGACCGAAATTCCAGAATTGACAGCATGTATAGTACGGTGAATGTTTATATGATTGTCAGCCAATGGGATGCTACATTTTATTGTTTCTGACATTAAAGCACTTGAATACAACAATCACGACTTCATAAGTGGGAAATAGGAAATTTCCGATAGCACGTGAAGGCAGTATTACACACTTTGCATTGAGAAGATGGTTCAAAATGATGAAACAATAATCTCCTTTCTTTTTGTTTTCTTTTGTTAGGTTACATCTACCTTTTTAATACTTGAGTACAATTTAACCTGTTAACCCGCACCGGCCCGCGGGCGGGCCGGAAGGGCGTGTCTGGGCGTGTCTGCGCTTTTAATTACCTTTGTTTTAGAACAATATTCAATCAACTATCATAAACTATATAGCATTTGAAAGCTAAAACACTCAAGATTGATGTTCTGAGCTTGTTTTTGAAATCAATACACCAGAGAGGAAAGGGTTAACATAAACGCTGAAGGACCGGCCATTTAAACATGTACAAAGTGAACGGCAGTACTTACTTTGATCGCCTATAGCGCTGGTCAGCTCGGACTATTCCAAGAAACACTAGCATACATTTCAAGAGAAGGGTCCACTCTTCAAAATGCATCCCACTTTTTAATCCAAAACAACGAAAAAATAGGGGAAAAAAAACGAAATATCCTCCTTTGTTTACATGAGCGATTCGAGTTACAGTTATCGATAGCGTCCATTTTCGAAGAAATATCGTATTCCAGCCATGAAACGCCGTGTATTTCCCAAAGAATGGTCTCTTCCGAGCAAAATCAGCCCTCCCTCGTCTCTCTCCACCAATCACAGGGTTTGTTATAACCCAGAACAGTCAGGGAGTCTCTGACTGGTTTACCGAGGTGTCAATCTACGCACGTCAGATTTTGGCTCTTTGAAGCCAGCCAATGCCTAGCCAGCAAAGTTTTGATGGATGGAAGTGTTAGCCAATCACAACGACGTTTACAGTGTTTGATAGTTTGCTTAAATTGCGTAACCATGTTTACAGAATACCCCGGAGCGATGTGTGTGCGCCCTCGGCTTTACGCACTGCGCACACACAGGCGCACACACAATGGCGTCGCGGCGCTGCACAGAGTGTTTATCAGCGAGCGGATTCTCTCCAAAAGCTTAAATCTGAGTCTCTCCATCATGGATCATCGACTTGAGAAGAGTTTTTGTGTCGTTTGATCGTGTTTTGGAGGACGGAGTGAGAATCAGTGGAGAAGAGAGCAACAAAGACCCGTTCAGATGCATGGCAAGCAGGGATAGCATTAGCACGTGAGTTTCAACACCGTTCTCTTGAATGTTTATGTATGTTTATCATGTATTTGCAGCTTTTGTTTCATGTTAGTTGTTTTAGATTATAAAAACGACAACGGAGAGGGATAATATGAGGGGGCTACATGAGTTATGTACGTGTGTGTGTGTTCGTTTGTTTGTTTGTGTGTGTGTGTGTGTGTGTGTGTGTGTGTGTGTGTGTGTGTGTGTGTTCGTTTGTTTGTTTGTTTGTTTGTGTGTGTGTGTGTGTGTGTGTGTGTGTGTGTGTGTGTGTGTGTGTGTGTGTGTGTGTGTGTGTGTGTGTGTCTACAACATGTAAACAAGTTTGATTTGTTTTGCTTACACACTTTCTCACTCTTTCTCTCTCCCTTTCATGTCTTTCAGTGGGTTTGGTGTGTCCAGATGGTCAGAGAACAAACCTTTTTAGTGACTGCCTTGAGTGTCTTCCTACACTGTAAATACTGTAAATAGTTGCTTTAGTTTTTCATTAACATTTAGTAATATAGTAATATATTACTATATTAGTGAAATAGTAATATTCATAATATTTAGCAGATAATTAAAAAAAAAATTACAAATGTTGTAAAAACAGTGTATTTTGCATGTTTTGTGCTTTCATTAGTTCAAAAAAATGATAAAATCTGTTTTGGATCACTGTTTTCATTATTAGAATTGTTCAAAATAAAGACTGTTCAAATTCAGAAATAGTTTTGTGCTTTTATGTGGTTTCATTGGTAGAGCAGTTCTGAATTGATATACGTGTATGTAGTATACAGTGTCATATGGAGTCTCTAAATAGCCTTTTTGAAAGGATTCCTAGACTTTTCTTGAAATAAAGATCCAAATGACTTTTCCAAAGCTTTTCTTGAAATTAAATACCATAAAGATGTAGTTTCTGTAAGTTTTTACCCCCAAAAATGTTTTATTTCAGGAAAAATTAGGCGTTTTTTTTCAAAAATGCCATTTGGAGACCTGGTAACCAAATGACCAAATGAGTCAGCACTACAAATGCTGTTCAGAAATAGTTTTTTATTGTGTGTTTTGGTGGGCAGAGCAGTTCTTGAATTGATATTCATATATGTATTATGTAGTTTTGACTCATTTGCACATTTTGTTACCAGGTGTCCATTTGGAGTCTCCAAATGGCTTTTTTGAAAGGACGCCTAGACTTTTTTTAAATAAAAGCTTACAGAAACTACATTTTTGGGAGTATCATCCTCAAATTTGAGTCAAAACATGGTCAGATATTCAGCTTTATCTTTATGGTGTTTTCAGGCCTTTGGCATCAAAGTCTCATCCATTTTTCCCTTAGTGAATTTAATTCAAAGATATCGCGAGTCACTTTCATGTATATTTTACCTTGTTTTACTCTGTTGCTATACTAGTTTTGAGTTATTATGACTCTAGAGTAACAAAGGTTCAAGTGTCTAGTTTCAAACAATACCAGATTTTTAAATATAGACCTTAGGGTTCAAGAGCTACAGACATTTTTATTTGGTTATGTCGTTTTTCACAAAATGCTCAAAAATAGGGGCGCAGGTTAAGAGGTTAAAATCTTACTTTTATTCAAGCACGTTGTTGGCCATTTACTTGTACTTTTAATTAAGTAAAATTTTCTCACAGTATCTGTACTTTAACTTGAGATTTATTTTCCTTTCTAAAGTTAATCTGCTGATTTTGGTGCAGTAGATGATCTGGTTCTTCACACATAATGCTGAAATCTGTCAATATTGCATCATTTCCAGTGTGTGTGTATGCGAGCTCAGATCTTCTCCAGACTCACTGTTCTGGACGATGTCCTGCATCTTCTTCCAGACTCTGAAGGGCAGGTTGCCCAAGTAACGTGGCACATGAATCAAAGCTCCAGAAGGCGTCTGTGGATCCGGCTGTGATGATATCTGGACTCTGGAAGAACATTCAGGATCAGAACTGCAGTGGCTTTGGATCAGAAGCAGAGAGACCAGAGACACCAGCAGATCACTCACCTTTCCATTGAGACTGGAAACTCCTGCAGAACAAACACACCATTGATCATCAACAACTCAATCAATCAATCAATCAGTCAATCAATCATCTGAAATCAGACCTTCAGAAAGCAGACATCACTGGCTTTCATCATCTCCTCCATGTCTTTGATTGTGTGTGAAAGAGCTGAGATGTGTCTGTTCATCTCCTCCAGCTTCTCCTTCATCATCTGCTTCTTCTGCTCCTCTTCCTCCCTCAGTGCAGTGATTGTAGCTTCTTCTTCATCTCTGAGAAACTGATGAAGCTTCTCAAACTGCTGTTTAATCTGACGCTCTGTGTGCTCAGCTTGAGACTGAAATCAAACCACATTCACTTCAATCGTCTCCATCAACACAATCACATCATTCAGATCTGAGAGAAACTCAGAGACCGACATATAACGGATCTAGAAGCAGATTGATGATTGTCATTTACAAAAATAATAATCTGGAATCCATTATATCAAATATATTAGATCATAACTGTATATAGTGATCTACAGCTGAAGATGACTCTGGACTCTGTTTCCTCACCTCGATGTGTTGAACTGTTTTCTCAAACTCTCCTTTAATGTTTTTATTGTGTTTTAGTTTCTCCTGTAATGATTTTAGTGCTGTATTGAGCTCCTCCTAGAATTAAACAAAATAAAAATACATAAAACACCAGATTACAGAGAAAAAAGAAGAGAAGACGATAAAGTGATATGATCATATAATGCAGTGCAAAAGTATTTGCCCCATCCTGATTTCTTCTGTTTTTATGAACATCTCATACTAAATTAATTCAGAAATTAAAACCAGCCATAAAACAAACACAACCTGAGTGAACACAAAGCACAGTTTGTAAATGGCAATGTTATTTATTGAAGCAAAAAAAAAAAAAAAGTTATCCAATACCAACTGGTCATGTGTGAAAATCTATTCAAAAGCATGAAGTTGGCTAAAAGTCATTTCTCTTACCTTATATGAAGAAACCACTTCATCAATGGGTCTGAATTTATGATTGTCATGTTGTTTTGAATCTCTGCACACTAAACACACCGGCTGTTTGTCCTCCAGACAGAAGAGTTTGAGTTTCTCTCTGTGTAAACTGCAGATCTCCTCAGATCCTGATGAACGCCTCTCATTTCTCTTCTTCAGGAACGACTCACACAAGTTTTTTAACGCCAGATTAATTGGAGGTTCCTCTCTTGAGGATTTTTTGCACACTGGACACACTCGAGTATTCGAGGTTCTCCAGAACTGTTGAACACACTCTTTACAGAAACTGTGACTACATGATAAAACAACAGGATTCGTGAAAATATCAAAACACACAGGACAAATATAATCATATTCAGCTTCTGAATCCATTTCCTCTGATTGAGCTCCAGCAATCTTTACTTTCTATTTTTGAATGATGAAAAATAAAAATTAATAAACACAATTATGGTCTATCAACTCAAAAATCCTTCTTGAAAACGTGTCCCTTTGTTCTTCATTGATTGCTGATTCCTTTTTGATTTTGTCCTGAAATTCAGAAAAGCGTCAGTCTGAGAGAAAGGAGTGAAATAATGAGTCAGTCTTTTCCTGGTGAGTGTTTTAAGAGGGTGGATCAGTTTCTGATCATCTTCTGATATGTTGTACAGCAGGTCAGACAAGAACATCAGGACAAAAAACATTCGGAATCAACACATTAGAAAATATACAGTCAAACCATATTTTATCCAGACACCTTCAACATTTCTTACATTATCACAGTTTATTCACTATGGTTTAGAAAATGGTAATAAAATATGACAAGTACAAAGAGTTAAACTGTGTCAGAACAAATTGATCTTGATAATGTCAGATAACTTTGATAGAAAGGTACAGTTATGTTCAAAATAATAGCAGTCCAATATCACTAACCAGATCAATCACTGTTTTTGGCAGAAATTATATTTCTACATGGCAAATATTTTACTAGTAGGTGTGGTAGAGTAATAGAAAACCAACAGACCCAACAGTCATGACATGCATGCTGTTGATTCTGTGCAACTAAATCATTAATTGAAAAGGGCGTGTTCAAAATAATAGCAGTGTGGAGTTTAATTAGAGAGGTAAACCATTCTGTGAAAAAACTGGTGTCAAACAAGTGGCCCTTATTTAAGGACGAAGGCAGCAAATGTTGTACTGTGCATTTCTCTTTGAAAATCTGAGTAAAATGGGTCATTCCAGACATTGTTCAAAAGAATAGCGTACTTTGATTAAAAAGTTGATTAGAGAGGGGAAAACATTTAAAGAAGTGCAGAAAATGATAGGCTGCTCTGCTAAAATTATATCAAATGCTTTAAAATGGCAAACAAAACCAGAAAGATGAGGAAGAAAACGGAAAACTACCATTCAAATGGATCGAAGAATAGCCAAAATGGCAAAGACTCAGCCAATGATCAGCTCCAGGGTGATCAAAGAAAGTCTAAAGTTACCTGTGAGTACTGTAACAATTAGAAGACGCCTATGAGAAGCCAAGCTATCGGCAAGAAGCCCCCGCAAAGTCCCACTGTTGAAAAAATGAAGAGGTTACAATTTGGCAAAGAACACATTGACTGGCCTAAAGAGAAATGGCGCAATATTTTGTGGACTGATGAAGCAAGATTGTTCTTTTTGGGTCTAGGGGCCGCAGACAGTTTGTCAGACGACCCCCAAACACTGAACTCAAGCCACAGTACACTGTGAAGACAGTGAAGCATGGTGGCACAAGCATCATGATATGGGAATGTTTCTCATACTACATGTTGGGCCTATTTATCGCATTCCAGGGATCATGGATCAGTTTAAGTACATTAAAATACTTAAAGAGGTTATGTTGCCTTATGCCGAAGAGGAAACGCCCTGGAAATGGGTGTTTCAACAAGACAACGACCCCAAACACACTAGTAAGTGAGCAGCATCTTGGTTCCAGACCAACAAGATTAATGTTATGGAGTGGCCAGCCCAATCTCCAGACCTTAATCCAATAGAAAACTTGTGGGGTGACATCAAAAATGCTGTTTCTGAGGCAAAACCAAGAAATACAGAGGAATTGTGCTATGTAGTGCAATCGTCCTGGGCTGGAATACCGGTTCACATGTGCCAGACTCCATGCAACACAGATGTGAAGCAGTTCTCAGAAACCGTGGCTATACAACTAAATGTTAGTTCAGTCATTCACAAGAAAGCTAAATCTTCAAGCATTTTTCAGTTTAAACAGTAAATGTTTGACTTTGTAAAGAAAAATGCAGACACTGCTATTTTTTTGAACAGCCTAATATTCCTTTTTCTTCACTTTCTGTAAAGTAATAACAAATTTGCTAAATTTTTCTTCATGTTTTGATTTAGAATAGAATGTGCAATGTTCCCAATGCATTTGTGTGTATTGAAGTAAAAGTTATTATAAGGATTTTGAGCTTTACTTGCTTTTTTAAACACACTGCTATTATTTTGAACATAACTGTATGTAATGAATTTGGTTGAATAGCTGTCAGCTGTTAAATTTAAGAACACAATTAAATAAAACCAATTTAGCTCAAACAATTACCAAGCAATACTTCATTTTGTTCTGTCTGTGGTGTAAAAATGTCACTTTAGCAATTAAAGAACAACACTTAAGCAAAACATGCTCAGGTCAAAGCGTCTGAATCATTTTTGGTCCCAATTGTATCAGTTGTACTGGTAGTCCACTGTATGAAGAAGTTTTAGGTATAATATGTCACAGTTTACTTATCATCACTTACATAAATAAACTATAGTGTCCTGCACCCACTAGTAAAAAAGAAAATAATAATAAATAAAAAAAAATATATATATACTGTATCTCACAGAAGTGAGTACACCCCTCACATTTTTGTAAATATTTTATTATATCTTTTCATGTGACAACACTGAAGAAATGACACTTTGCTACAATGTAAAGTAGTGAGTGTACCACTTGTATAACAGTGTACATTTGCGGTCCCCTCAAAATAACTCAACACACAGCCATTAATGTCTAAACAGCTGGCCACAAAAGTGAGTACACCCCTAAGTGAAAATGTCCAAATTGGGCCCAATTAGCCATTTTCTCTCCCCGGTGTCATGTGACTCGTTAGTGTTACAAGTTATCAGGTGTGAATGGGGAGCAGGTGTGTTAAATTTGGTGTTGTCGCTATCACTCTCTCATACTGGTCACTGGAAGTTCAACATGGCACCTCATGGCAATGAACTCTCTGAGGATCTGAAAAAAAGAACTGTTGCTCTACATAAAGATGGCGTAGACTATAAGAAGATTGCCAAGACCCTGAAACTGAGCTGCAGCACGGTGGCCAAGACCATACAGCGGTTTAACAGGACAGGTTCCACTCAGAACAGGCCTCGCCATGGTCGACCAAAGAAGTTGAGTGCACGTGCTCAGCATCATATCCAGAAGTTGTGTTTGGGAAATAGACGTATGAGTGCTGCCAGCATTGCTGCAGAGGTTAAAGGGGTGGGGGGTCAGCCTGTCAGTGCTCAGACCATACGCCGCACACTGCATCAAATTGGTCTGCATGGCTGTCGTCCCAGAAGGAAGCCTCTTCTAAAGATGATGCAAAAGAAAGCCCGCAAACAGTTTGCTGAAGACAAGCAGACTAAGGACATGGATTACTGGAAACATGTCCTGTGGTCTGATGAGACCAAGATAAACTTACTTGGTTCAGATGGTGTCAAGCGTGTCTGGCGGCAACCAGGTGAGGAGTACAAAGACAAGTGTGTCTTGCCTATGTAACTGGTGTGAAAAATGCATTGATTTAATCTGACTTGTTTTCGTTTTTTTCTTTTATATTGTATTATTATTTATATTTTTTTATTTACTGTTTATATTATGTTCTAAATCTATTGTGTTTTGTAAGAGGAGTGAGTTAATGATCTTCACAAAATTTTGTTCTTGTTAATATTCACGAGTTATAAATATTTGTGTAGCCGAACTTTTCTTCGGATGTTTGGTTTCCTGTGGGAGCGTCATTAATGGAACACTTCCTGAGTTTCCCCTTGCGCGCGTGCGTGCGATATCGTCAGTCTGATATATGTGAAACTGACGAGCACGTGGGTTGCTCGCTTCTCTCCGTGAATACCTCTGAGTGTGACCAGAGTGAGAGAAGCCGATGCACTATCGATCCACTGATGATCTCTCTTCATTTCTCTCAGATTAAAAGTCACTGGATCTCACTGCTGAGTGGTTGTGTGGTTATTGTGCGATGAGTGACGGGTCCAGACATGCTACATAAAATTGGTGCCGTGACCCGGATGCACCAGATCTGCTGCAGCTGATTGCTGGGGTTTGACAACGCGGGATCACAACGCTTCTGAAGTCGGTGACCGAAGAACCTTCATTATTGACGTTTTGGTGGCAGTGTCTGGACATTGACTGTAACTGAACTGAACTCTCACTTCACACACTATGCACACATTGGACTGAACTGACATTTTTTTTGTTTGTTTTCTTTATCTTTGATTGTAGAAGAGTACAGTAACTGTGAAGTTGATTTTTCTTGTATGTTTCTCATTGTTATCATCTACCATTTGTAACATGGCAGAAGGGGGGTGGAATGAAGACTTGATGACACCACACATTGGCAGAGGTCGAGGGCTACTGGGAGTAGGTGAGCCCGTAGTTGGTGTACCACGTGTATTGACTTATGATTCAGTGGCTGCTTCAGTTAGACCGCACACTGATGGAATTAATAAGCCAACTTCCTCTACTCCTGCCAATGCAGGTAGTGAGACAGTTACACAGCAATTGCGCAACCTCATTGGCGAGCTTGGAACCCAGATAGGTGATTCAATTGTTTCACGGTTGTTAACCAATCAGAATTCTGCATTACCTGATTCTACTTCATCATTTGAGCAGAAATCTTCTGGGGCCATTCCCTTGTCTACAAGCTTCGATCTGTCCAAGTTAAATCTGATAGTCAAAGCTGACATTAGAGAACCACAAATGTTCAGAGGGGATGGTAGCGACAAATGTGCCATCCTGGAGTGGATTGAACAGATGGAGGTGTATTTGTCTAAAAAAGGTTGCGACAAAGCTGACAGCATGGAAGAGATATTGAACCATCTCTGTGGCCGAGCAAAGAGCATTGTCAAGGTTAAGCTGAAAAGTAGCCCGGCTGCTGTACTCTGTCCTGAAGTTGTCTATGGCTCATGCCAGCCGTTGGCCGACTTTTATGCAACGCAGCCGAAGAAAATTGAGGGCCCTGTTGATTATTGGGTCAGGTTGAATGAGGCAGCCGAGCTAGCAGACGCTCACCTGAAAAGATGCGGTGGCAAGATGGAAAACATGAGCTCAGAGGTTGCAATGATGTTTATCAGAAACGACTCGTTCCCACTGTACGAAGGAAAAAAGATGTCTCGCATGCCTAGAGATTGGGCACCAGCGCAGGGCCTGTCACAAGGTCGTTGGCCAAGCTGTGGCCCAGTCTCCTGACATATATGATCAGGGAAACTAGTTCACTCACATCGAAGAGGGGGGTGATGTGACTGGAGCTAGTCAGCCCCTCACCAGTGAAGAAGATCCCATGGTTGTCTATAGCAATCATTGTCAGGCTGAATCAAGTGGCAGTATCATTTTGTTTCAGGACATCGCAAAGCTGGAGAAAGCTGACAGTTTGTTTTATACAGATGTGCTGGTGAATGATGTGGTCACTTGCCAAGGCCTTCTAGACACTGGTTCTATGGCATGCACAATTAATGAGGAGACAGAGCACAAGCTGCTGGATGCATGCGGGACCCTTGAGTCTGACCAGCCCCATGCTAATGTTTTGCTTGTTGGTTGTGGTGGTGTGCAGGTCAAGCCCAAGTCTATCTACCAGCTAAAGATGTGTGTGTATGGACATTCGGTTATCGTACCTACCTTGGTTGTACCAGGGCAAAAAGATCAGTTAATTGTTGGTACTAACGTTATCAAGTACATTCTCAGTCAACTTAAACAGTCCCAGTGCTATTGGCGTGTGATGAACCAGCCAAATTTTACCAGAGAACCAGAGATTCAGCGGTTCTTGAGTATGTTGTCTGGGCACAATAGATGGGAAGGTGGTAGTATCCCAACTGTTGTCGGAACCGTTAAGCTTACTCAAGCTGTCACGCTATTACCTCAGCAAGAGCACCTTGTGTGGGGCAGACTCCTGACCAGTTCTGCTGTTTCTGTGGGAAGCACCGTGTTGGTTGAGCCGTCTAAAGCACAAACTCATAAGAAAGCTGTTATTGTTGGGCGTGCTATAGTCACATTACCGGGTGACAGATGGGTGTCGGTCAAAGTGATCAACTCATCCAATAAACCGATCACTCTGAGACGGAATGCTAAAATAGCAGATGTATCTCCTGTTTTAGTGGTCGAAGACCTGAACGTACAACCCGGACATGGTCGTGGAGAGACTGTGAGCGTGCAGAGCCAGACTGTCTCCTCTAGCACAGACCGTGGGGGTAGTTCTCCCTCTGACATGCGTGATGCCCTGCAGAAGCTTGGTCTCAGTGATCTTGACATTGAATCCTGCGAGGTGACTCCATACTGGAAAGACCAGCTTTTGCAGTTGATCCAGAGACACCAAGATGTGTTTTCTAAACACAAGCTAGATTGCGGTACGGCCAAAGAGGTTGTTCACAGGACTAATTTATCAGATAACCGCCCGTTCAGACTTCCGTATCGGCGCGTCCCCCCGGCTCAGTATCAGAAACTGAGAAAAGTGCTCTCGGAAATGGAAGAGCAAGAGATCATTCGGAAGTCTTGCAGTGAGTGGGCGTCCCCACTGGTCCTGGTATGGAAGAAAAGTGGTGATCTTTGCGTCTGCGTTGATTACCACTGGCTTAATGCCCGGACCATCAAGGATGCTCACCCCTTGCCTCACCAAGCAGATTGCTTGGCGGCCTTGGGCGGGAATTCAGTCTTTAGCGCGATGGATCTTACCTCTGGCTTTTATAATATCGCAATGGCTGAGGAGGACAAAAAACTTACGGCCTTCACAACATCGATGGGTCTTTACGAGTTTAACCGCTTACCACAGGGCTTGTGCAATAGCCCTGCTAGCTTCATGCGCCTGATGACAAACATCTTTGGCGATCAAAATTTCTTGACGTTGCTTTGTTATCTTGATGATCTACTTGTGTACGTCCCAGACGAGTGTGAGGCCATCAAGAGACTCGAGATGGTGTTCCGTAGGCTTCGAGAGCACGGGCTAAAGTTAGCCCCTAAAAAGTGTCATTTCCTCCGGAGGAGCGTGCGCTTTTTGGGGCACGTCATTGACAGTTCAGGAGTAGCAACCGACCCGGACAAAGTTAGCGCTATTGGAGCGGTGACAGAATCTGATTTGATGATGGAGGATGGGGTAACCCCGTCCCAAAGGAAGATTAAATCATTCCTTGGGATGGTGTTGTATTACCAGAGGTTCATCCAAAACTGCTCCACCATCGCAAAACCCCTGTTTGCTTTGACAGCTGCGCCAAGGGGCAAGAAAACTCCGGAGAAGGGTGCAGCTGCGTTCAGGAAGTTGAGTCCTGGGGACTGGAAGGAGGAGCACAGTAGGGCCTTCCAGCAGCTAAAAGCTGCTCTGATGAATTCTGTTGTACTGACACATCCTGATTTTAGCCGCCCATTTATTTTGTCCACTGATGCGTCCCTGGATGGGTTGGGCGCCGTGTTATCACAGGTCGCAGAGGGTGAGACTAGGGCCCGGCCAATCGCTTTCGCTAGCAAAGCCCTCACGCGCGCTCAGGCCAACTATCCTGCTCACCGCCTAGAGTTTTGGCTTTGAAATGGTCCGTTTGTGACAAATTCAGCCATTGGCTGAAAGGCCATGATTTTGTCGTATGGACGGACAACAATCCCTTAACTTACGTTCTTACTAAGCCTAAACTCGACGCATGTGAGCAGAGATGGGTTTCCAAGTTGGCGCCCTATCGTTTCAGCATCAAGTACATACCTGGCAGTAAGAACATAGTGGCCGATGCTTTAAGTCGTCAACCCTTCGTCCATGATCGGGTCAGTCAGAGGCTGTTGAATGAGCCTTACAGTGCATTGCTCGAGGAAGCAGAACAGTTTGAAAGAGACACAGTGCAGGATGCATTTAGGCTTAGTGCTGGAATCCAGAGTGTTGAAAGTCCTCCTTGTGTAACACCAAGCCATTGTCCACTTTCTCGTGCTGAGGTGTCTGCAGTGTTAGAGGGTCATAGTGACTGGGAAGCAGGAGTGGAATCGAGAGCGATCTCCTGGATTGTCCAAGACACCCAGCAGTTGTTGCCTCCTGGGCAATGCCCATTACCAGTCTTTTCATTGGATGAACTAAGAGACCGACAACAGAATGATCCTTGTTTGGCAAGGGTCCTTTTTTATGTCAATAGGGGAAAGAGAGCCTCTCGCCGTGAGCGTGCTGGCGAGACGTACAAGGTACTCAAAGTCTTGAAACAATGGGACAAGTTGAAAATACTTGATGGTGTACTGTACCGCATAAACAAAGACAACCTGACAGGAAAGAAACGGTTACAGTACGTTGTCCCATCTTCCTTAGTCACCCAGGTCCTGACAGGCATCCACGACGAAGCTGGGCACCAGGGCCAAAGTAGAACTATGCACCTGGCAAGACAAAGGTTCTTTTGGGTCGGGATGGAACCTGACGTTCACAGGTATGTGAAGTGTTGCAAGCGCTGCGTCGTCAGTAAAACACCCGAACCCGAAGGCAGAGCCCCACTAGAGAGCGTGAAAACGTCAAGTCCAATGGAGCTAGTATGCATCAATTTTTGGACTGCGGGGATCACGTGACCCCTCGACGGTGATGCAGGCTTAGTTTTTCGCTCCGCTCACTTTGCCAAATATTTCACGATCCTGTCAGTGAAATTTGAACCACTCTGCATTAGACCCATCATGAGTGCTAAGGCAGACAAAGGAGATCGGAGAAGGGAGATTGGGCAATCGCCAATGAAGAAAAGGTTCAGAGATTCGGCCGTCTCCAGTGAGGAGCTGGACAGTGCTATTGCTAGCCGCATTGAACTAGCATTTAAAGAACACCAAAGCACTTTGAATTCGGTTGTGAACTCGGCAGTAAGAGATGCGATGGACGCTGTGCTGATTCCAGCATTGCGCGAACTGCGTGAGGACATACTAGCGACCAATAAGTCTGTTAAAGAGCTAAGAGAGGAGTTTGAGGCCATAGTTACCAAGACGAAGCAGACACGTGACCGCGTTGATTCTGTTCGGGCAGTGGCGCGGGAAGATAAGAGAACAGACACAGACTTAAAGGATCAGCTGGAGCGACTCACCGAGAAGATGACAGATATGGAGGACAGGTGCAGGCGGAACAACGTAAGACTGGTGGGACTCCCAGAAGGGATGGAAGGTCCAGATGCAGCTAGTTTCCTCCGAGCTAATCTTTCAAAGTGGATTCCTTCCTTGAGGGGCCGTGACATTGAGATTGATCGGGCGCATCGCGTGTATGACGGAGGGAGGGGCTCCGATCGGCCGCGCACTCTCATCTTCCGTGTGCTGAGATGGCATGACAGATCAGATATCCTGAAAGGTGCTCGGCAGGTGTATCCGGTGAAGTGCGCACAGAACAATGTCACACTGCTGTTTTTTCCTGACTTTAGTCCGGCTACAGCGATCAGGAGAAAGGCATTTGGTCCGGTTTTGAAGAAGATGACTGCACTTGGTCTCCAGCCCTTCCTCATCTATCCAGCGGTGATTAAGCTACGGCACAAAGGAGAACAGAGAAGCTTCGATTCCCCTCAGAAAGCGGAGGATTTTATCAGTTCCATGTCTCAGCAGAAGTCCTATGCCGCCGCTCTTCGGGGGGACGACGGGGGAGCAGCGGCCGCTGTTTCTCCATTTCCACGGGAGGGGCGTGACAGCCGGGATGGACTTGGCCCTAGCTGCCCAGAAGGGGATGATGCCAGGATGAGCACGGATGCTTGCTAAACCTATTGTTTGCGTTTTCTTCTCTTATACTGGGATATTGTCCTTATTTATCCGGTACAACGATCTCTTTGCTGGTAAGACTGACACTCCATTTTTCTGTTTTGGAGGGGACTAATGGAGAGTAGGTTTAATTACTAAAAAATATTTTTTTTTGGCTGTGTGAGCCTTTTGGGAGACATGTCTTGCGTTAGGGTGGATCGGTCACAACCTATCACTGTTTTTTGTTGCTCAGTCAGACCTATGTTCTCGGTAATGTGCGGTCTGAGTTGTTCTTTGTTTATGGTTGTCGGTTGTTCACATTTTTATGTTGTTTTTGTTTTTTACAGCAGACATTTATACTTTTATCTATTTTACATTATTTCTAAAGGGATTTTTCATATAGGAGGTTTGGTATCTAAAATGCACATCAGTGTTTACGGGTTATTTACAGAATGGAAGTGCTTCTGTTTTTTGTTTTTTGCATTTATTGTGTACAATCTTGGGATTATGAATATTCAATGCATACTTTAAATATTTTATCACTGAATGTGAATGGTTTAAATTCTGCTGTTAAAAGAACCTGTGTATTAGAATATTTACACTGTAAATCTATCTCCTGTGCCTTAATACAAGAGACACATTTAAAACAATCTGACGTGGCACGTTTCCAGAATAAGTATTACAAATTAATAGCTTTTTCCTGCGCTCAAAATAAAACTAAGGGGGTGCTTATCCTTGTTAACAGGAAGTTAAATTTAACAATTGAACACCTTGGTAGTGATGAGAAGGGTAGATTTGTTTTTATCCGATGCAAAATATATAATAATAGGTTAGCATTGGTCTCTATTTATGGTCCGAATGAGACAGACAGTGCATTCCTTACACAGATTTCCAAAACTTTACTTGAGGAGATTGATTGCCCTCTAGTGGTGGGTGGTGATTTTAATGCTGTCATAAATCCTGGTTTAGATAAGTCTCAATCTGATACAACAGCCAATCCATCCTCTAAATTATTGAATAAATTTATCACTGAGCTCAACTTAATCGATTTATGGAGAATTCAGAACACTAAAGCTAAGGACTTCACTTTTTTTTCTAATAGACACAAGACTTTCTCTAGGATAGACTACATATTTCTCAGCCCATCTTTAATTTCATCTAATTCCTCTATATCTATATTACCAATTTTATTATCTGATCATTCTGCTATGTTGTGCAGTGTTCCTCTTTCCGATGTCAAAGCCAAGTCCCCTAGATGGCGCTTTAACATATCATTATTAAGTAATCAGACTTTTATTACCTCTCTAAAAGAATATATTAAGGACTTTCTTGAAATTAATATGCACTCTGATGTGGATCCTCAAATACTGTGGGAAACGACTAAGTGTGCTATACGAGGTTTCTGTATATCTTTCTCTTCTACTCTTGCCAAAGCGAGAACTCACCAGTTTACACAATTAGAAAATAAAATCCAATCATTACAAAACCTACAAAAACAACATTTTACTGAGCAACAGGCTACACAGCTGTCCTCTTGAAAAGAAGAATATGATTTACTTTCACACTCAAAGGCAGAATTTATTTTAAATAGGACTAGACAAAAATATTATTTTGAATCAGAGAGACCTAGTCATTTATTGGCCCTTAGGTTGAAAGAATGCGAGTCTAAGGCATATATTAGTGCAATAAAATCATCGGATGATCAGGTCACTACGAACCCTGTGGCAATTAATGACATATTTAAAGGTTTTTACACAAATCTGTATAAAGCCGAAACAGATTTTGATGAACCAATTTGTAAGCAGTATTTGGATAAATTGGAACTGCCTCGGATCTCACAGATGGATAAAGAATCTTTGGAGGCCCCATTAAGTTTGGAGGAACTCCACGTCTCTCTAAAAAGCCTTCAAAAGGGCAAATCGCCGGGTCTAGATAATCTCCCCCCTGAATTATATTTAGAAATTTGGGATTTGGTAGGGATACTTATGCTTAACTCATTTAATTTTGCAATTGAACATGGGGCATTTCATAGAGATCAAAAAACATCACTGATTTCATTACTTCTTAAAAAAGGGAAAGATCCATTAGATTGTTCCAGCTACAGACTGATTTCACTTATCCATGTGATCTAAAAATCTATGCTAAAGTTTTTGCTTCTCGTTTGGAGAAGGTAATTCACAGTCTGACCAAGGAGGACCAAACTGGTTTCATCAAGGGGTGCAATGCATCTGACAATATGCGTCGACTCCTTCATATTCTTGACTTTGCGGACTCCCACCCAACACCTTGTGCGGTCTTTTCACTTGATGCAGAAAAAGCCTTTGACAGGCTAGAGTGGAATTATATGTGGGCAGTTCTGCAATGTTTCGGCTTCGGTGAACACTTCGTTTCTATGATTAAGACATTACACCACCCACCTGCAGCATCAGTCATAACTGGTAATATTATTTCCCCCTCATTCCCTTTACAGCGGGGAACGAGACAGGGATGTCCACTTTCCCCCTTATTGTTTTGTCTATCTCTCGAACCCTTAGCACAAGCCATCAGGAAATCTGAAGTATCGATTAAGATTCATGACCATAATCATTGTATTTCATTATACGCTGATGATATTATTCTATATTTATACCACATTGATGTTTCAGTCTCTAGTGTAATTAAGGAATTTGATAATTTTAGTAGCCTATCAGGATATATAATAAATTGGAGCAAATCTGCTTTAATGCCAATGAACAATGTTAAGGTTAATTTTTCTATTCCCTCATTTATCCCTATTAAGGAATCTTTCATCTATTTGGGCATTACAATATATAAAAACATTCATAAGATTGCCAGAGACAATTTTAATAACATTTTAGTTAAGGTCAAAAATGACATTCTTTTTTTTTTTTTTTTTTTTTTTTTTTTTTTTTTTTTCAGCCTTTTTTTTCTTTTTTTTTTAATTAAATATATTTATTTATTTATTTATTTATTTATTTATTTTTTTAATATTAATTAATTAATTAAATTTTATATACCCTTTTACTTAACCACACTGTGACAGACAAGACCAGGGGACAGAGAAAACAAGAGAGAGAAAGAAGAAAGAAGATAGGAAAAAAAAAAAAAAAGGTTGTGGGGAAAGTCAACAAAGAAGGGGAAGAGAGAGAGAGAAAAAAGGAGAATGGGGGATAGAGAGAGAGAGGGAGAAAAAACAAAAACAAAAAAACAGACAATTTGCTTCAATACCTGCTGACAAAAAGAGAAAACAACCGAAGACACAACATCAAAGAGACTGCAGCAACAACCAACATCTGTATAAATCACAATAAATTCTAAATGTTAAATGTTATTGAGCAGCACACATAACTAATATTACAAAATAAGTTTTGAAGCAACAGCAGATCAAGACAATGTGTGTCTGTGAGCACCTGTTTTTACACCAATGTGAATGCTTGAGTGTACACCTGTGTGTGTGAGCGCGCTTGTGTTCATAAGGTTCCTCCATGTAAATGTTTAATAGTGTGTGTGGGGAACAACAGCCCCATCCCGCAAGGCATGAAGCAGGCACGGAACAGACCCGGGCCCCAAACATCCGGAGGCCCCCCAGGGCACGAGACCCCCAGGAGAACCACCGCAGGGACAACCGCGGCCTCCACCCAAAAAAGGGCAGAGGAGAGCCCGAAGGCGGGACCTCCGACAGCCACAGTGTAGGCGCCCCAGGGTGCCGTGGCGGCAAGCCCGCAGGCTCCACCGGCAGCCGACCACACCAGGGCGGACCAGGCCCTGGGCCCGGAGACCCAAAGGCCCCCCACCCCACAAACGGGGCCCAGCAAGGCCAGTAGGGCCAGGCCCCGCCAATCGACCGCCGAGAGCGGGCCGGCACTCGCCCGAGCATCCTGCCCCGGCGCGAGAAATCACCAACGCACCGGCGGCATCCTCCACCGGCAGGGCATGGTGGTGGGGTGGGGGTCGACTAAGATGATGAGTGAGGCGGAGTCTAAGGCCCGACCTGACACATAGACGTAGACGACAAGCACACATATACACAAGCATATGTTCCCACCCTCATGCACGCAAACAAATATTCACACCTTCGCCCCACATGTAGACACACAAAAATGGACACAGTACCCACACTCACACTCCCCATATGCACTCTATACTCCTAGATCCAGGCACCACCACCCCCAGAGGGGTAGCCAGCGCCCGATCCCGGAGCTGAACCCCCTTCGCTCCGGCGTGGGGACAGGAAGACCACCCCGGTCCCCGCAGCAGCAGAGAAAATCAACAGCCCAGACCCCGACCGGGCGGCCAGCTCATCCTCACAGCCCCCGGCCCCAGACAGAGAACAGAGAACAGGGGTGTGAAAAAAAAAAAAAAAAAAAAAAAAAAAAAAAAAAAAAAAACGACCCCATGCTTCACCCCACCCGCTCAAATGTAGTGTTGGTGTGTGTTGTTCTAAGGTGCTTTAAAACAGGGGTGCTTTAAAACAGGGGAGGGGCACCCTCCACAAGCTTGTGTCAGCTCGTCCCCTCCCTAGAGCCCTCAATGTCTATGTGCAACTTAAAATTGAGAAGTGGGCACTGGCACCAGAGGGAAGGCTGAATGAACAGACCGCCCTCCGGATGCCATTCAGTGTGCCCACCCCCAAGGCCCTATATGTATGTGTCATGTGACAGTAAGTAATGAGAATGTCTAAGCTGTAATGTGTAATTGAGATGCAGGCGGCCACGAGGAGACAGAGGAGTACCACCTCCCCCGCATCCCAGCGACTCACCCGCACCTCAAAACCCTACCTATGTGTTGGTGTGATGGAGCGGGAGAAGTGAAGCCTTAGGGATGGGGAGGAAAACATCAGAGGGGGCAAAATACCCCCCCTCTGGAGCCAGCTCCCCCGCTGACCCCATAGGCACCCCCGTTACCCCAAATCTGCCCAGGGCGGGGGGCCCAGGCCCATCCAGACCAGGGCCCATGGCAGCCGGGGCGGCCCACCAGACCCCACAGCAGAGGAAAAACTACCCCACCCCATCATCCAGTCACTTCCCAAACTACATAAGACAATAAGACACCCAGGTAAAGCCCGTATACCCCGCCTCTATTGGACCCCCCCCCCGCGGAGGCACCGATGCATCGAAGACCCCCACACCAGAGCCGGGCCCAAGCGCATGCACCAACCCATGCTCCCGGCGGCACACCAACCAGGACCCAAGCCCCCCAGGCCCAGCCGTGACCCCAAGCCGGAGGCAGAGCGTCCCCAGATCCCCAAACCCCCCCGGACCAACCCCGGAACAGTGCGGCCGCCAGGCTGGCAACCTACGTCCGCCGGCACAGGCATCCCCAGCAGCGCCGCATGCCGCCGCCAGAGAAACAGCATCTAAGAGTCACCAATACCCCATCCAGGCCAAGGCCGCAGCCCCAGCGCCAAACCCCCAAGAAACCCATCCCCAGGGAACCCCCAGATGCCCCAGGCCCATATTGCCACCCCACGCCAACAACAAAAACCACAGCCGGACAGAATCGGGACCCCCACCCACACTAGGTGATGGAGCTGATCAAAGGAGCCCAGAGAGATTGATCTAATGTGTCAGCAGAAGCTGTTTCAAGGCTAATATAATCCCACAAATAATCTCTATATTGGTTGATATTAAGATTATTTTTATTTTTCCAGTTCATGAGGACAGTCTTCTTAGCAATGCATAGGGCAGTGAAAGCCATGTGGATTGTGTTATCTTCTGTAGTGACACCATCTAGGTCGCCCAACAAGCAGACTAAAGGAGAGGCTGGAATAGAGCATTTAAGACACTTTGATAAGTCTTCACAAATCCTGTACCAGTACCTCTGAACAGGTGGACAGAACCATAGAGCGTGGATGTAATTGTCAGGTGTATTGCCTTTACAGTGTGAGCAGTTGTTAGAAGCTGTAAAACCCATCCTGAACATCCGATGACCTGTGTAGTGCACTCTATGCAGAATTTTGTATTGTATTAATTGTAATCCAGGATTTCTAATCAGTTCAAAGGTTTTTAAACATATCTGAGACCAGAAATTATGGTCCCAGCTTACTGATAGATCTGCTTCCCATTTTGCAATAGGAAGTGATACTGATTCATCTATATTGGAAAGTGCCCTGTATATTTTAGACATTAATTTGGGGGTTTTGAGATTAAGAAAATCTGACACACTTGGTGGTATTTGTAAATTGATATGATTAGACTTAAATTTCCTTTTTACAATAGATTTAATTTGTTGATATTCTAAAAATCTGTTCTTATTAATCCCATATTGTTTAATTAATTTGTCAAAGGGAATAAAGTCTGTCCCTTTGAATATATGTTCCAGGTATTTAATACCTTTACAACTCCAATCTGTGAAGTTTATCATATTGTTGTTTAGCAATATGTCAGGATTGTTCCAGATAGGGGTACGTTTGCATGGGATTAGTGAAGACTCCGTCATTTTTAGAAACTCCCACCATGCTGTCAGAGAAGAGCTGATACTGATGCTTTTAAAGCATACGTGTCGTTTACTGATCGAGCTAATGAATGGCAGATCCGAAATCTCTATATTATTGCATAATGCCTGTTCTACATCTAGCCAAGGCTCATCTAAGAGGGTGTGTTTTAACCACCCTGAAATGTGTTGAAGCCTATTGGCTAAGAAATAGTGGTAAAAGTTAGGTAGATCTAGTCCTCCTTTATCCTTGGTCTTTTGCAGCGTTTTTAAGCTAATACGCGGGGGTTTACCTTTCCAAAGGAATTTAGAGATAGAGGAGTCCAAAGATCTAAACCAGTCAGGTGGTGGTTTACTCGGGATCATTGCAAATAAATAATTAATTCTTGGCAAAACCATCATTTTTATTGAGGTGACTCTTCCCATGAGTGATATGGGTAGAGACCTCCATCTGGTTAGATCATCTTCTACCTTCTTTAAAAGTGGGATGTGGTTTAATTTAATCAAATCTGTCAGCTTAGGAGAAACATTAATACCTAAATATTTAATATTTCCAGATTGCAATGGAGTGGAAGAATTCTGGAAGGAACAATTAATTGGAAGAACTGTTGATTTTAACCAGTTTATTGAATAATCTGAGACTCTTGAGAAAGAGTTTATTAATGTAATTACCTCAGAGAGAGTGGTTTGTGAATGTTGAAGAAAAAGTAACACATCATCTGCGTAAAGACTAACTTTATGTTCTACATTCTTGCATTTAATGCCTTTAATCACTGTTGCCTGTCTAATTGCTGCTGCTAGTGGTTCAATAAAAATTGCAAACAGTGAGGGGGAGAGGGGGCATCCCTGCCTGGTGCCCCTCTTAAGACAGAAGCTAGAGGACGTTTGGGCATTTGTCCTGACACATGCTGTTGGAGAGTTATATAATATTTTTAACCAGTTTATGAAAGAGTTTCCAAAACCAAATTTGTGTAAAGTTGCAAATAGAAAATTCCAGTTAACCCTATCAAAAGCTTTTTCTGCATCTAGAGACAATATTGTAATTTGAAGGTTTCTATTGCATGAATAGTCTATCAAGTTAAGTAACCTACGAGTATTTGTTGAGGAGTGCCTGCCTTTTATGAAACCAGTTTGGTCGTAATGAATTATGAGAGGGGTTATCTTCTCTATTCTTTTTGAGATAGCTTTGCAGATTATTTTAGTGTCCACATTAATAAGGGATATTGGACGATAGCTAGTAGGCAATACAGGGTCTTTGCCTGGTTTTAGTAAGAGACTAATGTTGGCAGAATTCATATTTGGTGGAAGTCTGCCATTTTCTTTGGTTTCCTGCAACATTCTGTAGAATGTTGGTGCCAGAATAGCCCAGAATTCTTTATAGAATTCTGCTGGAAAGCCATCTGGACCTGGAGCCTTTTTATTGGGCATACTGTTCAAAGCTTCCTGAAGTTCATCTGATGTCAGTGGAGAATCCAATGCCATCGCTTGATTGTCTGTTAATTTCGGAAGAGTTATATTGTCAAGAAATTGGTCAACTTCGTCTTTAGATGGGTTTATCTGTGGAGAATATAAAGATTCGTAAAAATCTCTGAAAGTGTTGTTTATTCTTTCAGGGTCATATACTGTATCCCAGTTAAATCTTTAACAGCACATATCGTTGTTTTTTCTTTATTTATTTTTAACTGGTTCGCTAAGAATTGACCTGATTTGTTACCATATTCAAATTCTTGCCAGCGAAGTCTTTGTGCTAAGAATTTAGTTTTTTTATTAATAATTTCATTTAATTCTAGTTTTGCTTTACATATTTTTTTCAGCATTTCCTGTTCCTGGGAGGATACGTAGGATTCTTCTAAAGTTTTTATGGTTTCTTCTAATTCCTGAATACATTTATTTTCTCTTTTCTTTTTATGCGATGAGAATGAGATTATTCTACCTCTCATCACAGCTTTGCCTGCTTCCCAGAGAACAGATGCTGATGTTCCAGGCAGGTCATTATAGTCTAAATATAAAGCCCACTCTTCTTTAAAATATTTAATAAAATCGTCGTCTTTAAGCAATGATGTATTGAATCTCCAGTTATTACTTGGTGGAGTGGTCTTCTTATTTACTAGAGTTAAAGAAACAGCAGCATGATCGCTGACAGCTATAGTGTGTATCTCTGTGTCTGAAATGTCACTCAGCAGTGAGCTGCTGACTAGGAAATAATCCAGACGAGAGTAAGAGTGATGGACATGTGAGAAGAAAGTAAATTCCCTACTGTTGGTGTGGAGAGAACGCTATGCATCGCAAAGTCAATAGTCGCTCATGTACTGTTTAACTATATTTGTGGATTCCCAATTGCGCTGAGTTCCAGCTGTACTTAGCCTGTCCATTTCTTTATTTAGTCCAAAGTTGAGGTCTCCCCCAATTATAAGTGCACAATCTAGTTGTTCAGAAAGTGCGGTAAAAAAACCATGAAAGAAAGAGGGATCATCAACATTTGGACCATATATACTAACAATACATAACTTTTTGTCAAATATAGATAATTTAATGATTAGAAATCTACCTTCTGGATCTATAACTGTGTTGAGTACTGTGAAATTAACATTTTTATGTATTAAAATTGCTACCCCCCTTTGCCTAGAGTTATAGCAGGCTGAGAACACATTAGGAAACTCAGTTGTTTTAAGTTGATCTGTAGCTGTGGCAGGTCTATGAGTCTCTTGTAATAATACAACGTCTGCTTGTAGTTTTTTAAGCTGGCTAAATATTTTTAACTTTTTTTCCTTGGAGCCAGCTCCATTCACATTCCATGTGACAAACCTTAATGCACCCATAGATGTGTGTGTGTAGCTAATGCTGCTCGCTGCGTGTGATGCTCAAATGAATAAGATATGAGCGGGCGTGTACGCGCTTGTATGCGAGTATGTCCTTCATGTCTGTGTGCGCTGTAAGGTCTGAGTGGTTGCGTTAATGCTGAGTGTATATGTACATGGTCGTGCCAAGCAGATGTGTAATATAGTGTGTTTTGTTTATATGTGTAGTAAAGCAGGTGATCGGTGCCGTGAAAGGAGTTGGAAGTAAGAAAGACATACAAAGAAGCAAGCATAGAGGGATGAAAGTAAAAACTTGACAGAAACGAAAACATTGCAAAATCATTTAAACGCTGTCAAAAATGACATTCAAAGATGGAAGAATCTTAAAGTCTCTCTCCAAGGAAGAATTTCCACTGTTAAGATGAATTTGTTACCTCGATTTAAATTTTTTTCTCTATGCTACCACTTTCTCCCCCTCCAGGTTACTTTAAGGAGATCAACTCCATAATTTCTAAGTTTATCTGGAATGATAAATGTCCCAGAATTAAACTTACCACATTACAACATCCTAATAGCGCAGGAGGACTGGCTGTACCAAATTTTGAATTATATTATTGGTCGTTCCAGCTTAAGGCCCTTCATAATTGGGTTGATCCTCAATCTACAGTTTCATGGAGGGTGATTGAAGCTGACAAGGTTAAACCAAATAGACTTCAAGATATTTTATTTACTGGCACAGGAAAAAAAGGGGATAATTATAAATTTGGTCCGGTTGTGGCTAACTCTATTAAAATCTGGAAAACGGTTGAACGTCGGATAGGTGGACCCTTCAAATTCTGTAACAGTACACCTTTATGGCACAATTTTAACTTTGTATGTGGAAATCGTCCATTTGTCCAACCCTCTTGGTCCTCTTTAGGTGTGAACATGTGCGGTGATATGTATGATAACCAGGGCCTCTGTTCATTTCAGGCATTGAGAGCCAAATTTTGTCTACCAGCATCTGCATATTTTGTTTTTCTTCAATTACGTTCTGCTCTCAAAGCGTATGGTGTTCCTTGGTCTTCTTCCATTTCCTCTCATCCTATGCGGGACTGGATTGCACCATCTGCTGGTCGGCCATCTGTTTCCTTAATATATAATAAAATTATTGATTGTATTACAAAACCTCTTTCTATTAAAACTATTTGGAATAGGGAATTATCTGATCTTAATTTATCTGTCGACTGGGAGAGAGTGTGGTCTAATCTCAGCTTAACATCTAAAAATCTGGCTCATCGTCTTATTCACTTCAAAGTCATTCATAGAGCATACATAACTCCTTACAAAAGATTTAAAATGAAACTGCAGTCAAATTTGAACTGCCATATATGTAACACTACATCATCAGGCACTTTTCTGCATATGTTTTGGGAATGTCCTGTCGTCATCAGTCTATGGACACATGTAAACCTGGTTTTGTCATCATTACTGAGAATTGATTGGTCTGTTAACCCAAGTTTATGTCTTCTTAATGATGATTCTGATCTCTGTATTAGTTCAATGCAAAAGAGAATGTTGTTTGCTGGTTTTACAGCTGTGAAGAAGACAATAATTCAGAACTGGTTTACACCACACATGTGTAGAGAGGCATATTGGATCCGTAGCCTCCTGCAAATTGTCTCATGTGAGTGTACAAAGGCGCGAGTCGGTGGGGCCAGGCCTTCAACCATTGAGGCTTGGCAGTGTTTTTTACTGAATGTACGTGATTATTTAAAGGAGTGACTTTTGTGTTCTTGTTGTCCTTCCCTCTCTCCCTCCCTTTTGATTGAACTTTTAGATGTTGAGTATGTGTCTGCTGTTTTGTTTTGTTTTATTTTGGATATTATGTTGTGTTGTTTGTAAAAAAATGAAAATAAAAAATTGTTGATAACAAAAAAAAAATTTTTGGACTGCGGAAAGCTCCAAAAGCCGCAATGTGTTGGTCGTAACTGACCATTTTTCCCGGATGGCTCACGCCTTCCCGTGTCATGACCAGTCGGCAAAGCAGGTAGCACGACAGTTGTGGGACCGATATTTTTGCGTGTATGGCTTCCCTGACAGGATCCACTCGGATCAGGGGGCTAATTTTGAGAGACATCTGATCCGAGAGTTGCTGCAGGTCGCTTTGGTGAAAAAGTCCAGAACAACTGCTTACCATCCCATGGGAAACGGCCTTGTTGAGCGGTTCAATAGAACCTTGGGCAGCATGATCAGAGCACTCCCACCAAGGTCTAAGGAGAAGTGGTCACAGTTGCTCCAGACACTGACTTTTGCGTGTAACGGTACCGCACACGAATCCAAGTGTTATGCTCCGTTCTACCTGATGTTTGGTAGGATCCCGAAGCTACCCGTGGATGTGATGTTTGGCAATGCTGAGAGAGACTGTGATGTCGTTGATTACGACAAACATGTAAGGAGGTTGAAGGATGATCTGAAAGAGGCTCTGACCATCGCTCAGAGGAACGTTGAAGCCAGTCAGCAACGTCAGACCGAGCTGTACAACCAAAGGACGAAGGGCTGTAACTTTGAGTTTTGCTGGCCAACAAAGGTGAACGGGGGAAGAGAAAACTGGCAGACAGGTGGGAGTCTACACCCTATAGGGTTGTAGCGTTGAACCCCCAGTGCCATATTTACCGCATACGGATCACCAGAACTGGCCAGGAGAAAACTGTTCATCGGAATTTGTTGTTACAAGCGAATTTCCTGCCCCTGGAATTGGGAGATTCTGAATCATCCGAGATTGGTGGTGAATCTGTCCTTAGCAGTAGGAGTATGTCCATGGATGATGTTGTTTGTCCCGAAGCGGAGTTGTTTTCCACGTCCGAGCGAGTTGGTAGTTGGGTGGAAAAAAACTGCAGAGGTTGTCCTGTAGGTCTGATAGTCCTGCATCCCTGGATGTAATTCCTGAGTCGTTGGGACAGGAACAATTACTGTCAAAGAATGATTGTACTAAGGAGAACAGCACTGTAGGCAGTCCAGATGAAGGACTGTGTTGTGATTCTCGCAATTCATTTTCGGAGACCGTACTCCCTGAGGACCATTGTGTTTCACCTGTTGGAGTGATTGAGCCACATCCTGCCCAAGGGGATATGGGAGTTCGTACCAGAGTGGGTAGGATAGTGAAACCTGTCAACAGGCTGATAGAGAACATGACTCAGTCTCTCAAAACTCTAAGTCCGGTTGGTGGGGTTGTAAGATCTTTATTGAAATAAGAATGCATTGTATTAGAGCAGTGGTTCTCAAACTTTTTACACCAAGTACCACCTCAGAAAATATTTGGCTTTCCAAGTACCACCATTATGACCAACATTAAAATACATTAAAAAACAAGTCAGTTTCATTCCTAATACAAATATTTATTATTGTCAGCCAATTAAAACATTGCAAGTACACAGTTTGAACATTAACACTGCACTGTGCTTACTTCCAGGTAAATAAAAAACTTAATTATTAAATTAAAATATATTGCACCTAAAAGTTAAATAAAAACTGTACTGTACTTCAGTGTTAAAAAACTGTACTTAAATAAAGATTAAATGAAAATGTATCATACTTAACATTTTAGTACAGTAACTTAGTTTTTATTTAACTTTTAAGTCGCTACAATACATTTTCATTTAATCCCGGAATTAGTTTTTAACGGGTCACAGACACTTATTCTTTCTAATTTAATTCAGTTCTAATTTAAAATAATCTTGTCGGTTAACAGTTAATAATCGGTTAACGAACGTCGGTTAGGAAAAATAACCGAAATGAACATCCCTAATAGCAACCACAGCGTCTCAACTGAAAAAAAACTAAAATACGCTGCCCTCTCAAGCGCTTACAGCTGGCTTTGGTGGTCATGTGGCATGATTGTAATTACTTGCAGCTACACATTTTTTTTTATCAAGTACTTTTTTATGGATTAATTTTACATGAGCAAAAAACAGCAAATAACAGAACATGAGGATTCACAAGAAAAACCAAAGCACCCCCATAAAAATGAAATAAAATAAAAACATTTGACTCATTAAACACATGCATAAATACTGCAATGCAATAACGTGATTTGCAGTCGCACGTAATGTCAGCATTTTATTTTAAAAATGGATCGGTTCCTTGTGCCAAGTGCCTACTGTTGGCCTGCCCCGACTAAAGATTTTTCTAGTCAACTATTCGCACGTTTATATTAAATTGATAGTATAATAACCATTTAGGTTATTATTTATGCCTATTATTTAGGCGTTTTATTCCGCGCTCAAACGCACGCATAACGCTTGCCGCAAAGCACCGGCTAAAGTAATGATTATGAATGCATCGGGAAAAAGAAGACATTTTAATTATTTATTAATAAACTAGTGCTTTCGCAGACTCGCCATCACAGTTGATGTGCCTTTAATAGAGAAATGCACCTATACGGACTACATAATCAGAGAAGATTTTTTATTTTTTAATTTTAATTGGTTTTCAAGCTTTCTGCAGATTTATTTCTTATGTCTGTGAGCTGGTTCATTGTTGTGACGCGCTCCATTCACGGAGACTGCATGATACGACAGAAAACACATCCAAAAATGACGGGAGTATAAGCTCTTTCTGCAGGAAAAAATAAATACATAAAAATAATTGCGTGCGCGCCCCCATGTCATACAGTAGGCTAAGCGCGATAATACTCCCACATTCCTCATAAACATTTGAAATGCACCTATACAGCGATTTTATTATTCATATAAAATAATAATTATAACAACAACCTGTTTTGGTCATATTTACTATTAATTGCCCAGCTCCCCCTGTCATTGATCTAGCACCCCCTCAGCACCTGCGTTCAACATTCTCTGGCGCCGCGTCTGATCATATTATATCACATCACGCACCTGCAGCGCTTCTGCGAGTGGAGAAAAACATAATAAAAAAGCTAGGCGATATATATATATATTATAACAAATAAATAGGCCTATACGAGAAATATATTTTCACTTAAATAATAATTTAAGAAAATGAAAGAAAAACTGTGCAACAAGTAGCCTATGCGGAGTTTCGGTTCATTTTTGTGCTGTGCGAAAGGAAACCAGACGGCAGAAGCGGCATCCTATTTTTTTAGGCTTATTTTACAAAAGCGCAAATATTTGTTTTTATTGTGAATGCACACAAATAAAAGCAAACCTTTTACAATTCCGATTATCTTCAAAGGAGTATTTGTTCCACTGTTAGAAGGGAAAAGAAAGTCAAGTGATTGCTCCAGCGCCGCATGCGCTCACACAGTTAAGCTTTACCTTGACAATGCAGCCTGTTCATTATCATTATTAAAAAACAATCAGTCAAACTTATGGGCCAGGGGAAAAAAAACACACTGCTCAGTTAAATATGTAGTAAAATCTGTGCCGTAAAGCGTTATCACCTTACTGCCATGAAGTTATGCAAAACATTTGTTTTCCGTGGATATTGGAACGCGAGTGAAGCAGGCCTACATAAAAGGTAAATAATATTTTGGCATGCAAATACATCGCGAATACAGAAACATTTGATTTTGTGTCGAACGAGAGACCCAAAATTGGTTTCAGTTTCGTTTTAGCCTAAATTTATTCGTTTTGGTTTGTCGTTTATATAGCTATAGCTTCTTACATTTTTAATTCTTGTTCTTTTCTAACTAGTCTGCTGTTAATTGAAAGGCTTTGTTGAGGAGTGAGGGGAACTAAAATAGCCTAGCTATGTTTACAGTGTTTATTATAATGTTTGTAATTCGCGTCGGCCTATTTCTGAATGAAATAATAAAATGCGATTTATGTTTTTTTTTCTCTCTCTCTAAAGAACATATATATATTTATAGGCGTAGCTTATTTTAACCATGCAGCAAACCTTTACTGAATTACTGAAGAAGAAAAAAAAGTGACTTTAAACCATTTAACTGATTGTATTAATCAGTCAAAATTCTTATCGGTCGGTTAATGGTTAAACGGTTAAAATGAACATCCCTAGTTGCTATGATATGGAATATTCGCTGAAGTAATATGGCAGACGAATCGCGAATGAAATGTTTCTCCAAGTATTATTTTTCATAACAATATTATGGTAGGCTACTCCGGCAATTCCATCTGGTAAAGATATAAATACTCGGAGACAAGCAATTTTAACTTCTCCATTGTTGTTCAGTCGTAGCACAAGCAGGGTGTGACGGTATTAGTCCCGCCCCTCCTCCACTGTGATTGGTTAGCTGACTAAGTGACAGTGATGAGCGCTAAGTTTCACCCAAAGATGAACATTTATCAACTCTCAGCACTGAGAAAAAAACACCAGAGTGCTCAGCATGAAAAAGACGCTCCCATTTAAAACAATTGAAAAAAAATCACTAGCCTCGGAAAAAAAAAAAACGCTTTGGTGGACATGCGGCCTAATTTATATATAATTCAGAGATTCCTCTGCGTACCACTAGAGGAAGCTCACGTACCACTAGTGGTACGCGTACCACACCGAACTTTTCTTCGGATGTTTGGTTTCCTGTGGGAGCGTCATTAGTGGAACACTTCCTGAGTTTCCCCTTGCGCGCATGCGTGCGATATCGTCAGTCTGATATATGTGAAACTGACAAGCGCGTGGGTTGCTTCTCTCCATGAATACCTCTGAGTGTGACCAGAGTGAGAGAAGCCGATGCACTATCGATCCACTGATGATCTCTCTTCATTTCTCTCAGATTAAAAGTCACTGGATCTCACTGCTGAGTGGTTGTGTGGTTATTGTGCGATGAGTGACGGGTCCAGACATGCTACACCTACAGTCAAGCATGGTGGTGGGAGTGTCATGGTCTGGGGCTGCATGAGTGCTGCCGGCACTGGGGAGCTACAGTTCATTGAGTGAACCATGAATGCCAACATGTACTGTGACATACTGAAGCAGAGCATGATCCCCTCCCTTCGGAGACTGGGCCGCCCTTACGTGTGGTGTCCCTCAAGGCTCTATTCTCACTCCAATCTTGTTTTCTTTGTACATGCTTCCCCTGGGGTCGATTTTTAGGAAACATGGTGTCTCCTTCCATTGTTATGCAGATATAGTTTATATAGTTTTTGAATCATCAGATGTTGCTTGTTCCCCTGGCTTAAATCTTGGCCATTTGTCTTCTTGTTTGAAACCAGTAGTGAAGAATTTGGGGGTCTAGTTTGATAGTGCACTCAAATTTGACAAACAGATTCGAACAGTAGTCAAAACCATTTTTTTCCATCTCAGAGTCTTAGCTAAAGTGAAACCATTTCTTTCTTTGAAAGATTTTGAAAGGGTTATTCATGCTTTTATCTCATCGAGGCTCGATTACTGTAATTCCATCGCTTAATCGACTCCAAATGGTACAAAATGCTGCTGCTAGGCTCCTTACTGGTGTGCGTAAACGAGAGCACATTACCCCAGTTTTAATATCTTTGCATTGGCTCCCAATTCGATATAGAATTGATTTTAAAGTCCTGCTGCTGGTTTTTAAGGCTCTGAATGGGTTAACTCCTGTATATCTGTCTGACTTATTATCTGCTCACAATCCTGGAAGGTCTCTTAGGTCTTCCAACCAGACATTTTTAAACGTTCCTCGGGCTAAATTGAAATCAAGAGGCGACCTAGCCTTTGCTGTTGTTGCTCCGAAACTCTGGAACAGCTTACCGGTTTCTATTAGAACTGCCTCTACACTGAATGAGTTTACAGCCAAACTCAAAACCCATCTTTTCTCTTTGGCTTTTAATTGTAGTTAATTGTGCTGTGTCAGCTCTGTTCTGTGCTGTAATCTATGTTGTTCTGAGTGTTAATGTTGTTGATATTTTATTGACTGTACAGCACCTTGGTCAACTATCGTTGTTTTTATTGGTGCTATATAAATAAAGTTGAGTTGAGTGTTGATGTGTGTTGGTGGAGACAATTGAAGTGAATGTGGTTTGATTTCAGTCTCAAGCTGAGCACACAGAGCATCAGATTAAACATCAGTTTGAGAAGCTTCATCAGTTTCTCAGAGATGAAGAAGAAGCTACAATCACTGCACTGAGGGAGGAAGAGGAGCAGAAGAAGCAGATGATGAAGGAGAAGCTGGAGGAGATGAACAGACACATCTCAGCTCTTTCACACACAATCAAAGACATGGAGGAGATGATGAAAGCCAGTGACGTCTGCTTTCTGAAGGTCTGATTTCAGATGATTGATTGATTGATTGATTGATTGATTGATTGATTGAGTTGTTGATGATCAATGGCGTGTTTGTTCTGCAGGAGTTTCCAGTCTCAATGGAAAGGTGAGTGATCTGCTGGTGTCTCTGGTCTCTCTGCTTCTGATCCAAAGCCACTGCAGTTCTGATCCTGAATGTTCTTCCAGAGTCCAGATCTCATCACAGCCAGATCCACAGACGCCTTCTGGAGCTTTGATTCATGTGCCACATTACTTGGGCAACCTGTCCTTCAGAGTCTGGAAGAAGATGCTGGACATCGTCCAGAACAGTGAGTCTGACTGCAGAAGATCTGAGCTCGCATACACACACACTGGAAATGATGCAATATTGACAGATTTCAGCATTATGTGTGAAGAACCAGATCAGCTACTGCACTAAAATCAGCAGCTTAACTTTAGAAAGGGGTGTAAAAAGTACTCAAAAATTAAACTCAAGTTAAAGTACAGATACTCTGTGAAAAATGTACTTAATTAAAACTGCAAGTAAACGGCCAAAAACATACTTGAAAAAAGTTACAAAAAAAGTAAGATTTCAAATTGTTTCATCATATTGAACTATCTTCTCAATGCAAAGTGAATTTGCTCCAAAATAATCTGCATCAAATGTTTTGTCAGACAGACGTACAAAAGTTTAATTTAAAGGAGAAAACTAAATGCAGTGGCACAGATCAAACGCATCTATCAGTGCAACAACAACAATTATATGCAGCACAGTGGAGCACAAACAAATCCATCCTTTACACCTTAATGCCATCCCATATGTGTACAACTTCTTTCTTCAGAAGAACACAAACTAAGAGTTTTAGAAAAAATAATCAATCTTTCTGCACATAATGCAAGTGTACGGCATGTCCAAAGATGATGCTTCAAAAGCTACACCAAGAGAAGAGGACAGTAACTCATATAACCTCTGTTGATGTCTTCTTAAGAGGAACAACGGGTGTGAGTAAGAAACACACAAATACTATTTATTTACTTTACCATTGTGTTCACTTTATGTTTCTTGAAGCGGTCCTGTACACTTGCATTATATGCACTAAACATCTTTCTTTGTGTTCATCTGAATAAATTCATATAAATCTGGGATGGCATGAGGGTGAGTAAATGATTTTTAAATTTAATTTTGAGGCAGATGTGATGCAGAGGCCAGAAATATATTCCAGACAGAATATAAGAACTTTTGTTGAATTAATGATGAGTGACATAGAATTAAAACATACAATATTATATTGACTTAAAAAAGACACTTTTTGTGTGTTGTCTACTCAACGCCGCTGTCTGTAACAATAATTCATCACATTGGTGTAAAAACAGGTGCTCACAGACACACATTGTCTTGATCTGCTGTTGCTTCAAAACTTATTTTGTAATATTAGTTATGTGTGCTGCTCAATAACATTTAACATTTAGAATTTATTGTGATTTATACAGATGTTGGTTGTTGCTGCAGTCTCTTTGATGTTGTGTCTTCGGTTGTTTTCTCTTTTTGTCAGCAGGTATTGAAGCAAATTGTCTGTTTTTTTTTGTTTTTGTTTTTTCTCCCTCTCTCTCTCTATCCCCCATTCTCCTTTTTTCTCTCTCTCTCTTCCCCTTCTTTGTTGACTTTCCCCACAACCTTTTTTTTTTTTTTTTTTTTTTTTCCTATCTTCTTTCTTCTTTCTCTCTCTTGTTTTCTCTGTCCCCTGGTCTTGTCTGTCACAGTGTGGTTAAGTAAAAGGGTATATAAAATTTAATTAATTAATTAATATTAAAAAAAAAAAAAAAAATAAATAAATAAATAAATAAATATATTTAATTAAAAAAAAAAGAAAAAAAAAAAAAAAAAAAAAAAAAAAAAAAAAACAATAATTCATCTTTTAATTGTTTATTTGGGGCATTTAGTTTTTTTCCTAGCAAATATTTATATATAATTGTTTATGACTAATTAGATGAATTAGTGAGCCTGATTCTCATATGAGTTCCTGGAGATCTGGTTTGGTCCTCACACGGGCCACGGCATGGAGTGTGACCCATAAAATATAACTATAAAAAAATAATTAATAATAGTGATAATAATATTATTTTAATAATAATAAACTAAATAATCAAGTGTGATAATACTATTTTATTTTAAGATAAAAAGGGAGTATTACATACAAATACAATTATATTATAGTAAACTTAAAAATAAAATTTGTATTATTATTATTTGAATTTGAATTTTTCATAATTTTCAAACGTAAAATCAGCGAGCTTTTATTTTGGCGGGTTGCCGGAAAGTAAGTCTATGCGCTTCCGGGTTTAGCTGCTGATGGAAGAGCGTCAGTGAATGAAATGTCACAGTTTTGCTTTGAAAACGGCAGCAGCTAGCCTAGATTATACTTTCAGTTTTAATAGAAATCATATACAGTACAGTTCGTCGATCTAATATTGTAACTGTGCATTAACAGCTGTCATCCATGTCTGTACACAAATGCGCTGTCTGAACTTATTTACACACTTATGTGCAGCCCTGGATATAGATATATATATATAAATAATTTGAATGCGGTTTTGTCCTTTTTATTACTGTAAAAATATATCTAGCTTCCTTTTAATAAGTATAATTATAATTAATTATATTTATTTTTTTATTTTAGTCATTTGAATACTTCACATTGATTTATTTTATTCTGAGTCGTTGCCAAAACAACTTTTCTAATCATTCAATTTATTTATTTTTAGATTATCATCTAATATTTATCATTTATTTTTAGCTTTATATTAATTACTGAATAATTAAATAAATAACTGAATCATTTTAGTTGTAGTTTTTGTTAATACCAGCAAGCTTATTATTGTTGTTGTTATTATTATTATTATTTCATTCCATAATTGTGCAATAATATCTACTGTTTTTTATTTTTTATTTTTATAATTAGGCAGCATTGAGTAAAAGGTTTGTGTTTTATACAGATACAAATTATAAAGCTATAAACATTATTTCTTTGGTATTATTATCTCGTTTGAATATGAATCACTGTGTATTGTTCTGTTGAAAGGTAATATTTAATATTAAAAGCAGCTTCTCACTATAATTGAATATAAATGAAATTAATCTGTTTTCAGTTTGTCACTCACTGTTTCTGATTGATCTTTCAGTATTGATAAATCACAACAGTGATGAGAGGAACATGATCAACAGAACGAGTGTCATAATTCATAATCATCTGTGTTGGGTTCACTCTTGATCATTATATGAACATCAGAATAACAGCATCTGTTGATTGTGTCTCATCTGCTCCTGTGATTCTGGATCCAAACACGGCTCATCCATGTCTCGTTCTGTCTGATGATCTGATCAGTGTGAGATACAGCGGTGATTATCAACCTGTTCCTGATAATCCAGAGAGATTTGACTGTGATCCCTGTGTTCTGGGTTCAGAGGGTTTTAACTCAGGAACACACTGCTGGGATGTGGAGGTTAAACAGAGTTCATGGTGGAGGCTTGGAGTAACTACAGCATCAAACCAGAGGAAGGGAGGGGGTTTCTTCAACACTGGTGTCTGGAGTGTGGCGTACGGATTAGGAGGGTCTTCAGGTTCTGGTTTTGGTGTTTAAACAGCATCTTGATCGTGTGAGAGTGAATCTGGACTATGACAGAGGAACGGTGTCATTCTCTGATCCTGTAACTAACACACATCTACACACATTCACAACCTCCTTCACTCACACACTCTTCCCTTTCTTCTGGTGTTCTTCTTCTCTGAGGATCTTATCGATCAATAGTCAGTAATCTGTAGATCTGGATCTTCATCTTTCATCATGTTTCAATATTTAATCACATGAGTAAGAGACTGTTGATCTGAACATCAGAAAACAAGCATTTATTCATCTTTAAAAATGAAAAATTATCAAAACACGTGATGAAGGGTTAAAATAAATGTTTGTTGTAAATTAATAATTGTTTATTTCAGTTCTAGAGATTAAATGATAATTTGTTTATTGAAGTAAATGGATGTAAAAGGTTCTTGCTGATCCACAACAATGCTGAATGAAATATTAATATTTAGTCTAGAAATACTTGATTCAGCTGTTTATGAATCTGATTCTCAGATCAAATGATACTCACTGAAATCTCTGACAAACTCTCACAATAAATATTAATAATCGCTTGTAGTTTCACAATAAATGTTAATAATCGCTTGTATAATAATCGCTTGTAGTTTCACAATAAATATTAATAATCGCTTGTAGTTTCACAATAAATATTAATAATCGCTTGTATAATAATCGCTTGTAGTTTCACAATAAATATTAATAATCTCTTGTAGTTTCACAATAAATATTAATAATCGCTTGTAGTTTCACAATAAATATCAATAATCGCTTGTATAATAATCGCTTGTAGTTTCACAATAAATATTAATAATCGCTTGTATAATAATCGCTTGTAGTTTCACAATAAATTTTAATAATCGTTTGTAGTTTCACAATAAATATTAATAATCGCTTGTATAATAATCGCTTGTAGTTTCACAATAAATATTAATAATCGCTTGTATAATAATCGCTTGTAGTTTCACAATAAATATTAATAATCGCTTGTAGTTTCACAATAAATATTAATAATCGCTTGTATAATAATCGCTTGTAGTTTCACAATAAATATTAATAATCGCTTGTAGTTTCACAATAAATATTAATAATCGCTTGTATAATAATCGCTTGTAGTTTCACAATAAATATTAATAATCGCTTGTATAATAATCGCTTGTAGTTTCACAATAAATATTAATAATCTCTTGTATAAACTAACAATGTGTGATTTCATGAT
>JAPDDO010000353.1:67500-85366 GCA_027422415.1 Schizothorax lantsangensis
GCTTTTTACTTTAAATTTGGAGGACAATGATTCAGTGTAGTTGCTTTGAGCTCTAACAGCATCTATGATCTTTCAAACAGCTCTTACTCCTCATGAAGCTGATTAACATCTATTTTTCCAATCTCCATAACAGTATCCACCCCAGCTTCAAGCATGTTCACCAGCCGGGACTTCACCACCCTGTTAGATGCCACAAATACAGCATGTCACCTTTAATACACTACACTTTAACAAGTCAAGCTTGTAAAATCCATACAAACACATGCTAATCTGATAATGTTTTAAATACAGCATGATATCTAGGTATAGTGAGGTCTTAGCCAGAAGCTGACTGAAGAACTGCATGGGTTTGCTGTAGACTGGAGGAGCTCCTGAAGATAGTATGACTCCACTTCTCTGTAATAAACCAGTCACAGGAATAAATCAAGTTATGATGTGGACGGTGGATTTGTAAGGTCATTATGTTCAACACACAAACACATCTTTGACCAGCAACACTAGAGTTGTCTACTCTCTGAACACATGCTTACTTCCAGATGTCCTCCACGCTATCATTGTTTAAGGTCTCACGGTAAATCCTCATATACCTGTAGAGGAAAAGCACATTCTTGGATAATATATTAGTCATGGGTTTCAGAGAAGTAAACGAGATCCTTTACTGTCTTGAGAATGTGTAAAGATAGTAAAGCTCTTACGGAGAGAAAAACCTGTCAAAGACCTCCTGGATCGTTGCCCCAAATCTACCACCAGCCTTTAACCTAAAACATCAGTTTGTTCTTTATCTATCAAGTTTGGCCTGTTCACACCAATAACTATAACTATAACTTTGTCTATAAGGTTATAACAATTATTCTAATCTTTCTAAGAGAATTGAGAAGTTCACATCATAACTATAACAATAGAGACTCAGAGGAAATATACTGGTGTAAAGTATTATTTTGTCTTCTTGGAATGTCTTTAAAAGACGATTAATATTCAGTAATAACTAAGTTAAGCTGGATAATGACAGTAACTTTACAACATCCACGCTGTTACTGAACTGAATCAACACTGAACACACTTAAACTGATAAATCACACGATTGTCTTCTGTATCGCTGCTTCAGCTCAAACTGAATCTGTTTCTTTATTAACTTTACAACATTTCCCTGTTTATTAAAATGTGAAACTGCTTTGAAACAATCTGTATTATACAAACTGCTATATGTGAGTAAATGTGACAAAATAAATATATGTGAAATAAGTAAATAAGTTCTTAAGAGAAGTACTAATAAAATAAGATCTTGAAACAGAATAAGAGTAATTCACACCAATCCTTCTGTTCAAAGTTTGTGGATCTTCTTGAACATAAATGTTTGAATATTTTCTGAAACTTGATCTAAACTGACCTGATGACTGACTTCATAACTAATGAATTGTTGTTTTTGAACTAAATTGAATCAACGCTGAATTAAATTAAGTTAAATAATGACACTATTGTCTTTTTAGAGCTGATTTACAGCTGAAATTACTTGTTTCAAGCAGCTTCAAAACAATCTGTGTTGAATAAAGTGCTATATAAATAAATGTGACTTCATAAATGTAAAACATTATCTTCTGTAGCTTCTTAAGAGCTTTCATTTGATTATATATATCTCCATTTCACTGGTTCTCACCCCTCGATATAGATAAATACAAATTAAAATAGATCCTTTTACTAATCTTGGAATGTACATCTATCAACTTAAGAACGGAGAGGCGGTTATAACATCACAAACAACGTGAGTTTCAATCAGAGCATACATGTTAATGCTTTTACACAGCAGAAATAAACATGACAGCAGCCACTATAGATTATATAAGATAATTAACACACGATTACGATAGGATATGGTTTCTATGTGATTTTCTTGAGATTTGGATATTTTCATAATGAATGAATGTGTACTCATTTGTACGGCGATAAAAAAAGGCTATAAATGTCATATTTTAACAAGAGTAAATGACCAAATTCCACATGTGATCGCTAAAGGAAGTTACAAACACAATTATATTGTGTATATAATTACAAACACTCAATGGTGGCTTAAAGTGAGTTGAGTAAAAGTTTACTATCAATCTCATAAATTGTCTTATGATGCTAATGTTAGCTCTAATGCACCTGAACAGGTCAAATTTTTCTTCATAATGCATTTTGTCACAATACTTCACGTAAGGTCGCAAGAAAATGTTTTGTTGTATTTATTTAGAAATATGTTTTGATAAAAGTTGGGTAAATGTATTCTGGGATTGAAGCGATGTGGCTTGGTAAAGGTTTTATTGCCAGTATAAAGACTGATAATGGCTGAATAAAAACAAATTAATAATGATAAAATAATAACAAGGATTATGTCTCATATCTGGCGAAGGTGTGAAAGGTTATGTTTCCTTAAACTAGTTTGTCAAGCATTTCTTTATTTCAACACATTTACAGGTAAATCCTAGTATTTTAAATTTGCAATTAATCGTGATTAATCACAGTCCATGACTCTGATTAACGCAATTACATTTTTAAATCGATTGACAGCACTAGTTCTTATGATTGGTTTGAGACTCTTTAGTGAAGTTAGTGATGGACACAGATTCATGAAGCTTCAAACATTTACACTGTCAGTGCTTCAGAGCTCCATTCAGATGTGATTTCAGCACAAACACACAAAACAAACAGTACAAAATAAGAATACACATTTTATAACTTTAATATTCATATTGGTTTTTGATTATTTGCAGATAACTACACTCAACAGATTACACTTTCATGAAAACATCTGCACTTGGTTTGTGGTGTTATTTATATTTATATTTATTGTTTGTGCTGATTTTCACTTCATTTCCAGTGTTTTGATCATCAGACATCGCCAGCGACTCCAAACACTGAATCATTTGGGTTCAATTGATGGAGAGTTTGTAAAAGCTGTGTTTCTCCATCACTAAGTGAAGTGCTAGTTAATGAGTTGATCTTAACGAGGTGTAATTAGTGTGGGCAGGTGTTTGACATCAATGAGAGACGTTAGAAAAGCTCCATTTGTTTCTGACTGAAAGAGAAAAGCAGTCTGAGAGTGTGATGAGGAATGAGAGTGAATATTGAGTCCATGTGTGTTTGAAGAAAGAGAAGATGAACGAAAGAAAGATGCTCTTCTTTTGAGGCTTTAGTTTGTTTCTTTTGTGGATTCAGTAGAGATGCGTCTCTTGATGATTGGATGAAGTTCAGACGTTCATCAGACTCATTTTCCAGCAGAAGAGACTGAGATCAACACTGATCCGGATCATTGAGCAGCTCTCCTCACATTTCAGCATCATTTCACAATCATTACTGATCAATCAGGCCTTTATTTAGTGAATAGACTGACATTATTGGCCCGTTCACATCCAGACTGAGAGCCGTTCACAGCTGACTGTGAGGTTTAAAGCACCAAATGACAGAAAATCATAATGGTTCCTTTCAAGCAAGTGTGGTGATTTGAAAAAAAGGGATATTAAATAAAAGTAAATAATATAGTTATGTTAAGTAACACTGAACTTAACAAGTGAATGTATTTTTTGAATGCACTTTATAAGGTTTTATCTGTGACGATTAATGTTCTCTGCTCAGCCTTGAATGATTCATGATTGCTTGATTGTTTTTCCCTGTGAAGTGTTCACCTGTTTGGGGAGGGGGCGCGCTGCTCAGAAAATACAGAGACTCTGATGGTGAAGCAGCAGCTCCGTGTCCTGTGTTTTATTAACTATTCACATCTCCCTCATCAGGTATAAAGTCCTAGAAAATGTCAAAAGAATGCCTTCTTAATGTGTAGACGTTATGAGAAATGTACATGTTATCGTTTTAAAGGATCAATATGTTGTTGTTTTCGAATATTTAAAAGTTTGTATCGAGTTCAGCGTGTGCTAATCACACATTCCATGCTAATGATGGAGACAACGTGTTCTCGAAGTTAATGACTGCGATGTAATGTATTTGAGCGAAATACAGATATAACATTGTGATAAATGACAAAAAAAACAGTTTCAGTTACAAATGTGTGTCCTAAAGTTAAATAGTTGATTAAGTTTCATATACTTTCCTGTATTTAAAAAATGCAGATGGCATCCCAAAGAGCTTATCAGTTAAAATGTGTACATCGGATTGATTGTAACAGTTCATTAAGTCATGTTAACATTAGCATAAAATGCATCTACAAAATGATTATTTGTCTAAATTCAACTGTTATGAGTTCTCTGAAACCTAAAAGAAACACTGAGAATATTCTAATGGGTAAAAAGGGTGTATAAAGTGTTTGAATACCTGTACTGTTCATATGTTTGAAAGAACATTTTAAAGGAAAGTACCATGAACATGTTGTCAGTTAAAATATATTTCATGTAGTTTAAACACTCTCATGTCACTCATGTTTCAGCTATGTTGAGGTGGAAAAAAAACTTGATAAAATGTGTTGCAATGCTTTTAATGTTGAGAAAAATACAGAGACTCTGATGGTGAAGCAGCAGCTCCGTGTCCTGTGTTTTATTAACTATTCACATCTCCCTCATCAGGCGGTGAGGGTGCTACACAAGCACTATTAAACAGAGTCCAAAATTGATTTAATAAATATGAACATGTAAAATACAGATTGGTGAAAAATGCTCGTGTTCATTTTTCTGCATCTGAAAGTGAATCATATCACAGGACGAGCTAAACTCTGAACTACAGACAGACTCACTGTTTCTACTTTAGCAAACAACAGTCTGCTGAATGAAGAGCTGGATACTGATAGGCTGTGTGAAGTCCATCACTCTGATTTTGAAACAATCTTAGATCTAATAATTTTGTGCATTTGTTCATTTGAATCAGTTCTGGAGACCCACCCTATTCAGTGCTCAAGTCTGCAAATGTTGCCAGAATTTGTTTGAGAAACGAGTCTAACGACTCAGGTAGGATCACTTTCTCACCATCTGCCCATTTTTATCCTCCTGAGATCTGCTTGTATCTGAATCTTCTCTGCAGCTGCTTCACAAGTCCATCTTGCTGCATTTGATTTCTGAACATTACTTGGAGTGCCACGACCTGTCAGAGATGAAGAGAGGACTCAAACGCAGGAATGCAATGGGTTTTATTAAATAATAAACTTAAACAAAACAACCAGAGGGGGAAAACTCAATATCAAGAGAGACATGATGATGGATTAGCACAGGACAGAAGACACTGGGAGAATAAATAGAGAAGCAAACAAGGAGGGTAACGACAGGTGAATCATCTGAAGCAATAATCAGGTAACCAGAACAATAGACAGATGAGCACATGGCACAAACAAAACACAAGCCATGTGCTCAAAGTACACAGGAGTGTCCTCTGGTGGCCAACGAGGGCACAACAGCTGATGACTGTGACACGACCAAATTGGACCGAAGCTCCTGTTCAGGTACACACAGCCAAATGTGCCTTTACCCAGAACTTGGCCGACATTAAATTGTCTATACGCCATGCTTTCTTGGTGAACAGACAAAACACAGAGACTCTCATAACCACTGATTGATATTGAGGGCACTGCAGCATTTAACAGAGGAACAGAAAAATATAAATCAGTTGTCAGACCGTACATAGTTGCAATCAAAAGTACTGAACCCCCTTGGCCTGCAGACATTTTGCTGCAGAGAACAACATTTTGTGAAAACAAAGGCACAGCACTGTTAGAGAGTTTATTAATCTGCCCTGTTTTTTTCCTTCCCTTTCCTTCTTTTAATCAAATCATGCAGGCAGCTCTCGAGCACAGACATTAATGTCAAAATTAAGTAAACAGGTTTCTTAAATGGGTCCACTACTCCTGTTTTCAGGTGCAATGGCTGATATACAGGTTTGGTTACCAATAAACAAACAAGCAAATCCACACAAAACCATATAGTGCACACAGGAAAACTAAAGGGAAAAACGGCAAAGAACCCAAACTATGGAAACACATGCAAACAATTTCACACACAAGCTATTACAGAAACAAAGCCAATTGAAGGTAAGCAGCGTCAGTGTTCAGAGACGCACTCTTAGGACTGCACATGAGCATTGGCTGGTCTAGCCTGAAAATAAGCTTTTAAACACTATTTGAGCGTAAGAAACACTCTTTACGGGACAGGTGTTGTCTGATACCTGCAGTCTCCTACAGGACTGGATGCTTCAGGAGAAAGATTCAGAAAACATGGATAACTACAGTAAATAACCATCTATAGTAATTCATATCACATCTACAGTGTGGATTTTACTTTAGCTGGGTGTCTCATTTCCATCATTTCAAGGTGTCTTCTGCTTCATGTTTAGCAGCCTTTTTAGTGGATCCTTCACTTTAAGAACAAAATATCATCTATTAGAATACTAGTGTGCACTATATATTATTTATCCTCTTACTAGGTGTTTGTTTAAATAAGTATGTATGAATGTAAATGTGTGCCGTCTCCTATAGTCAGACTGGGCATGAAGGAAGGCTGGTGCATGTCTCCATCAGACTGTATATGAGCTCGAACACAGACGCACGGCTGATTTTAATCTCATATTCCTGCAGGATCTGGAGGGGTGTTTTATCCTGACAGCGCTGATGAGACATGCTGACTCTCAGACTGGTCAGAATAATGATGGAACATAATACAAAACATGCTAGATAAGAGCGAACTACAGCCCAAAGCATCAAAATATTTATGGACACTCCATTATAATAAACAATACATCTGCCTGTCTATATTTACAAAATAAGCACAATTCACACTGATCATGCTTGTTAATAGGTTTACAACCAGGTTGAGTTCCTGAACACTAATGAATGTTTTGAATATTCATTGATATTCATTTTAAACTTGTTCACATAACTAATGAACTTTGCAACATTCACATTGTTATTGAACTGAACTGAATCAACACTGAACTCAATTAAGCTGAATAATGACACTGTTGTCTGTTTAGAGCTGCTTTACAGCTAAATGTGTTTCAGAAACGAAGAACACTGCAGCTTTACTGGTATTTTCTTGTGTATTACTGTCAATACTGCTATAGAAATAAATGTGACTTGACTTGAATGTCTGCACCTTATAGTATGAGTCCTCAGTGTAAAAAGATGGATCTCAAAATCACACAGTCACTGTTGGAAGGGGTTCAAATATGCAGAAGATGCTGAAAAAAACCAAAGAATGAGCTGAACCCAGAAGACTTTCTGAAGAACTGGAGGCAGTTTAAATGCTCAGGACTCATTAACAACGATCACAAAACATCCACATTACAACACAACGTGTGAAGAATGAAGTGTATGTATTTGAATGTTAGTGAATGGTGTTCATGACTTGAGCTCAGAATAAACAGTGTTGTTATGATCCTACAGGAGTATAATCTTACTGTGGCAATATAACTGAATTATTCTGCTCTCTCCAGCACTCGCACAATTTCTCAGTGCTTTTTCAGCAAACTCTCTGAAGGTTTCATGGATCCTTGGATAGAAATCCTGTGAAAACACAGAAAAAGGTTATGATCAGGCAATGGCTAAACCAAGAATTTAATAGTAGTACATAATCCATACCTTGATTTTCTGAACTGATCATCTCTCACTAATTTCTGACTTTCTCCAGGAGGTCTATAAAGACTACAGTCCCAGAGTTGAGGATTTTGTTGTTTTAAGTCATCATATGATAGTTCAGCGCTCTGCACACCTTCAAAAAATACAGCGTCAGAGAAACAGAGCGAGGAAGTAATAGCTAAAATACAAACACATTTGGTCCAGAACTACTGCTTTTGTCTAATAAAATGTAGTTTCTGATTAAATATTGGACACAAAGACAAGATTGTTTTACTATACCACAGCAGCAGAGAAATGAAGTTAAACTTAAGATGGCCAACATCTTATTCATGTCTGTTTGATGCTGAAAGAGAGAAAAAAAAGAGAAGAATAAACACTACACATGCCATTAAGGATTCAGAAAACCATAATAAACTGAATATTATTGAGCACAGAAGTGATAAACACTTACTCTTTGAGGCTGTGTGTCGATGAAATAATCCCTCAGCTGTTCACAGCAGAGTAAATGTGTGTGTATTTCAACAGATGAGTATCATAGCAGGACTAAACACACATTTATCTCTTCATATTTCAGTGTTTTCTCCATTACTGATGCTGTCATTTCAGATCAACTTCCAGAGAGAGGAGCCTCTCCTTATTATTAATAATGTGCATGTGATTAAAATCATAACATATTTAGATGAGATTAGCATGAACAACATGATGTTGCATGATCTATTATATTATTACAGACAACAAAATTAAACTTTTCAGAATTAGACATAAAAATGCTTGATATAAAATAATTAAATACTGTCAATGTAGAATCTTATATAACTAATAAAAATGAAATATTAAATCAAATTGAATGATTCTAGGCAATCAGCATATAGGCTGATGATGATTAAATATAAATGAAATGTAAATCTAATTCATTAAATAACTTGATTATTAAGTAAAGCAATTATTAAACAATAATAAACCTTCATAATAAAATAGCTTTTAGCTCACCCACAAATCCACCGTTACTGAAGTTATTTAAAACAATATTCAGCATAATATAACTTTGATCAACAGACGTTTGAATAAATAAATAAATCTTACAAATGCTCAGATAAAAGCTGAAACAATATTTCTAAAAAACATTTTAAAAGGTCGAATCAAAGGCCCTTTTCTTTCTTTGAATGCCATGCTGTAATAACATATACAGGAGTCAGTTTTGATTTCATATTCACTTATAATATTTACAACAAAAACACATTTCAAGATTGTACTTTATTATTTGTGTTTCTTTATTACATACAGAACATCATAAATAAAATAAATAGTGCGTAGAAACATTTAACAGATTTATAAACTCCCTGAGATTCACTCTGAGTTAAATCATATGGTTTTAAATATTTCCATAAATACTTGTGATTTTTTCATATGTGTCCCTGGAGCACAAAAGCAGTCATCAGTAACACAGATATATTTTGTAGCAATAGACAACAATACATTGTATGAGTCAAAATATACATTTCTCTTTTATGACACAAAAATCATTAGGATATTAAGATCATGTTTCATGAAGATATTTAGTAAATTTCCTTCCATAAATATATCAAACTTCAATAGCTTTATTGTTGAATGAATGAGCGTCTGAACGAATCGTTTGATCAATGACTCGCTCATTAAAGACTCATTAACCACCTACTGGTGCTTTACAGTTATATTTAAAACTACCTTTACTTTGCATGTTTTCAAACATATAATATATATATATATATATATATATATAGTAATGTATAACAGCAAGCTCATAACCTGTTATAATGTTGTGGTCTAAATGCATTGCTGCTATATTTCAGCTTGTGTAAATGCATCTAATGTCACTTCAGCTGCTTCTGTTTCTTCTGCAGTTGAAAGATTGTTTTTGTTACTGATTTCATATGATTGGTAACAGCCTATAGTGTCTGATTATATTCAGTGACATTTTTAATAAAATGTAAGAATTTGATATAAATAATCATGCATTTAATACGGTTAGGGAGAAATGCCCTTTAAATAGACAACAAAAATGACCTGGAAATCAATTTAAATACATTTTAGTATGCAGTAATTTTACATTAATATTTAGTCATTTAGCGAACGCTTTTATCCAAATGAGGATATTAGAAGCAATCAAAATCAACAAAAGAGCAATGATGAAGTGCTATAACAATCTCAGTTAGCTTAACACAGTACACTAGCAAGTTATTATAATTATATAATAAATAAAAATTAAATCAGATAGAATAGAATAAAGATAGAGCAAGCTAGTGTTAGAGGCCTTTTTGCTTTTGTTAACTGTACAATAAATAAAAAGAACACAAATAGATCGAATACAAACAGATTAGAAAAGCTAGAGTTATTTATTTTATTATTTTAAGTCAAACGTTAATTTCCCAACAACACATTATGACCGGTGGAAATGCTGAGCGGCTGGTCATTTTGGGAAAACCACTTAAAAAAAAAAAAAAAGCCAAGTTTTTTCCCATTTTTTTATTGACTGCTTGAAAAAACACTAACAATTTTCATCATTGTCAAATCATAAGAATACAACAACAGTCCAGAGTGATTCAGTGTTTGAGTCCAGAGGAAGTGTCCAGCGGTACATACTCCAGATCAGTGGGTGGCGGTAATGAACCCGGAAGCTGTTCGCCAACAACAACAAAGAAGAAGAAGAAGAAGCAGACACTGCCCATCTCTACCAGTGAAGGAGCCATCATTTCAGAAGTGAGGGGGACAGAAATGTTATATATATTATATTATATATATATATATAAAACATTACAATTTAACATTTCTGTAATATATAATTACCTACCAGTCAAAAGTGTTTGAACAGTAAGATTTTTTTATGTTTTTTTAAAGAAGTCTCTTTGTTCACCGAGCCTGCATTGATTTGATCCAAAATACAGCAAATGCAGTAATATTGTGAAATATTTTTACTAAAAACAACTGCTTTCTATCTGAACACATTTTAAATTATAATTCAGCATCATTACTCCAGTCTTCAGTGTCACATGATCTTCAGAAATCATTCTGATTTGCTGCTTAAGAAACTTTTTTAACTATTATTATTATCAATGTTTAAAACAGTTGAGGACATTTTTCAGGATTCTTTGATGAATCGAAAGATCCAAAGATCAGCGTTTATCTGAAATAAAAAGTTTTGTTACATTATACACACTATACCATTCAAAAGCGTAGAGTCAGTATTTAATTTATTTCTTTTGGAAAAGAAATTATAGAATTAATACTTTTATGTAGCAAGGATGCTTTAAATTGATCAAAAGTGATGATAAAGAATTTATAATGTTACAAGAGACTTCTATTTCAGATAGATGCTGTTCTTCTGAACTTTCTATTCATCAAAGAAACCTGAAACAATTCTGCTCAGCTGTTTTCATCATAATATTAATAAATAATAAATGTGTTTTGAGCAGCAAATCAGAATATTAGAGTGATTTTTGAAGGATCATGTGACTGGAGTAATGATGCTAAAATTCAGCTATGAAATCACAATAAATTACATTTTAAAATATATTCAAATAGAAAACAGTTATTTTTACTGTTTTGCTGTACTTTGGATCAAATCAATGCAGGCTCGGTGAACAGAAGAGACCTCTTTAAAAAACATTAACAATCTTACTGTTATAAATCTTTTGACTGCTAGTGTATAGACAACTTTAATGTTTCTCCAATTTCTAGTGTATATATTTTGAATAGAAGAAGAAGAAGCAGAAGCAGACACTGCCCATCTCTACCAGTGAATGAAGTGTTATTTTTCCTCAAGACTTCGGGTTTCAACGAACAAAACCTCGCTGTTTCAGCTTGAAATAAGTGTTTTAAGAAGTTGAGCATATACGCTATTCAGGTGAGTTCAGATATTATTAGTTCTGTCTCGATGTTATTTTCTGTAACTGTTAGTGTAGTTCAGATCACATCGGTCTGTGTCCAAAACTAAACTGAACACATATGAAGGAGTATAAAAACACAGTTTCTGCTGTTTAAACATCACATAAGAAAGAGAAACCTACTCTGAGATATCTGAGTGATTGTGAAAGTGAAAGTAAGTTTACTGGTTCACAGATGAAGACAGTAAATATGGAGTAAAAGTATATTTACATTGTCTATCAAACTGTATTCAGTAGCATCGAACCTTAAATGGGATATAATGCACCATATTTAACTTTTCAAGAGTAAAATGATACTGTGGTAGACTTTACAAAACTAAAAGACACAAAGAAAGATATGGTCTTCACATGACAAGCAACAAAATGATCATTTCTGGATGAACTGCTTATGTCTCTAATCACTGCTGGTTAAGATTCACTTCAGATATAAATATTAGTCTTTTATTATTTGCAGAAACAGTCATGAGTGCTGATAATGTGCTGCTGCTGTTCACTTTCTGTCAAGCTGATGATGGTAAGAGAATATATTCTTCTCAGACTCTAAACAATTCACTTTCTCTGAAGATAATTCATTGATAACACGACTGCTGTCTGTGATGAAGAGCTGTAGACTGTGTTTGGAAGCAGTCATTATTTATAATGATGCTAATGCTGCAGAAGTGACACACTTAAACTTTAAAATGATTGATTTTTTGATGTGTAAAATGACAGAAATCAGTTTTGTTTTGATGTATTAAACTGATTAATATGTTATTTTTCAGATATCAGTGTGTAATCTGTGATGATGTGACTGGATCTGTGGAGAGAAAGAAGTAAATCTCACCTGCAGTGTCTTCTCTGCAGATCACTGACTGCTGCATTGTAATGTTAAAATACTATGAGAGCTTTGAAGACTCAGTAATCTGTAAGAACTGGTTTCCTCGTGAACTCGTGTGAACAGAGAAACAGCTTCACATGTCACTACACTCAACTACAGCAACGACACAATTCAGATTATTTGTGCAAACACAATGTGGAATAAAGACAGCAGAATTCATTGTGGACTTAACAGGTAACTATTTTAATTTAAAATCCACTAAATCTTTGGACATTTATGTTTAATCTAGTAACAGTGGTTTAAAATCTGTTAACAGAGATCTTGAAACATGAAGCTGATCCTGAAGCTCCGGCGAGATACTTGAAACTGATCCTGAGAAAGGTATTGTACTCTATTATAGTTCATGATTATTGAGTACAAATTCAGCGTACTTCAAAAACACAGAAAGATGCTGTATAACAATATAGCAATAATACAATATCGTTATATAATGTTAATACAGGTATTTTTACCTGTTTAAATATAATTATTGATACCGAATTACTATAAAATACAAACTGCTCGTCAGAAATACCTTTACATCAACCTGCAGAAATACATGACTGCAGTGAATAAAGTGGATGCTTAAAGCTCCAAGAAATGGTTATTAATAATGGGAGATCGACATATCTAGTGTTTAAATTGTATATTAATTAATTCTACAAATTCTAACCGCAGCAGAAGAATATTGTGAAGTCCTGTGTGAGAAGTTCAATATAGGATAACATATGCTCAAGGATGTTTTATGATTTATACAATGTTAAAATAGTGATTGAATCTGTCTATAGACTAATTGTACTATAAATAATATCAATCAGGTCTTGGAGCTGAGGTCATCATCATCCTGGTGTAATCGGTTTCATCTTCATCATCATCTTTCATCGGTAGTATAGTAATAATTTGTGTGAAGAGGCTCAAAAACAGCAACGCTTCTGGATCACAGAACAGATATGAAAGAGGAGCTTCTGAAGAAACAAACAGTGATGACGACAAATTTAGAAACACTAAGAAAAACAGCGAGTTGATTAAATCTGCATATGAGCATCAGAGACGTGATAATGTCCAGTTTAACTAAAAATGTTGAGCTGTAAAAACTCATCAACAATGATTGATCAATATATTGATCAGACCAATCAATCAGCCAATATTTGGCCATCTTGAGATGATCTGCAGCAGATAATAATCCTGCTCTTGTGTTTTCAAAGACTTCAGTGTAAATATTGTGTAAAACTGTGTATTTTAGCAGTTTTGAGTATTATAGCTGTATTGCTCTGACCTATTGTTTTTAAGCTCGCTTTATAATTGTATTTATTTACTAAATTGCTATGAAATTATTAAAGTGTCATGATACTCTAAAGATTACCTGAAATCTCTTTTTATCTTTTTTAATAAACTTTGTCATCAGAGAAGAGTAAGTTATAGCAATGAAAATGGTTTTAAAGGTGATTTGTGGTGAATGAAGTCTTGTTCTGCAGTCAGATGATTATAATGCAGTGAGAGCGTGTCTGATGAGATCAAATCAACATCAATATCTCATGAAAATATTGTATAAGCAGCACCTGAATGAACACAAACACATCTTGTATTAAACTTTCTCAAACTCCGCACTGATAAAACAGATCTACTTCTTGTTGGTTTCACCAAAAAATTAGCTAATTTCTGTAGCAACAGTGTCAACATTGCTGGAGTCTTGGTTTGACCTTCCACCACCATTAAAAAAGATGGGTATGATCTTCTGATACTAACCTTATTATAAGTTTTATCTGACATTTTTGTCAAAATGGAGTTATTCACATATTCTTATTCTGTGACAACTTATTTACATTAAGTGATGTTTCTTTTGTAAGCTGTGTACATGTTGGGCCTTTTTTAGAAAACAATAAGGGTGAGCTGAGACCGGAAATGCTGTAGGTGACGTCAGACGCTGGAGACTTGGCGGAAAAAATGAATGAACAACGAGGACAGCGAGGAGGAAAATTTAGAAACTCTTCAGGAATACATCGACTGGTGCTTCGACGTTATAGTCATGAAGAAAAACCAAAATGCATGTTCTCCAGCCCAAAAGCGAGACGCCGTCTTCCAAAAGAAGTCGCCCAGCAGACTCGCCTGAAACAACATCGCCGACGGGTAAAAGCTTTACCGACATCCTGGAGTCAATCGACAAGCGGTTGTCCAGCTTCGACGCGAAGGTTGTCCCTGGTCGAGATCCTGCACCGTGAATTTAAATCCCTGAGGGAATCACTGGAATTCAGCCAGCAGCAGGTGGAAACACTCGCTGCTGAAAACGCATCACTACGGGACTCGGTCAAATCTCTAACTGAGAATATGACCCATCTAAGTGAAGAAAATAAAAAAATAAAAGAGACTGTCATCGATCTCCAGGCCCGTAGCATGAGATAACCTGGTGTTTTCAGGCATCCCGGAATCTGCCGAAGAGACCCCAGAAGCTACGGTAAAAAACTTTATCAAGACGTACCTGAAGCTTCCGGAAGACACCGTGGAAAACATCTGCTTCGAAAGAGTCCATCGGATGGGAGCGAAGAAACCTGGAGCCCCGAGACCGCGTCCAATTGTGGCCAAATTCGGATACTTCAAGCAGAAAGAGCAGTGTGAAGAGTCGCGGCAGGGAGCTGAAAGGAACAGACTTCGGCGTAAACGACCAGTTCCCAAAGAAATCCTGGAGCGACGCAAACTTCTGTTCCCAATCCGACGCAAGTCTCATCCAAAAGGGCTCCCGAGCTGTCATCGCAGTGGACGGCTCTACGTGGACGGGCAGCTCTACCGCAACCTCCGTACCACTCCGTGGTTATATTAACACCACTCCAGATAAGAATCCGTTATATTTATCTTTTCTTTTTCTCTCTTTCCTCGCTTGTTCTTCCATTTACCTCTAAATATTTATGTCATTTCGATAATTTAATACGATATCATAACAAACACGTACAGTCAGTCTCCGCAGCGTTTAAATGATTTTGCAATGTTTTCGTTTCTGTCAAGTTTTTACTTTCATCCTCTATGCTTGCTTCTTTGTATGTCTTTCTTACTTCCAACTCCTTTCACGGCACCGAATCACCTGCTTTACTACACATATAACAAAACACACTATATTACACATCTGCTTGGCACGACCATGTACATATACAGTCAGCATTAACGCAACCACTCAGACCTTACAGCGCACACAGACATGAAGGACATACTCGCATACAAGCGCGTACACGCCCGCTCATATCTTATTCATTTGAGCATCACACGCAGCGAGCAGCATTAGCTACACACACACATTATGGGTGCATTAAGGTTTGTCACATGGAATGTGAATGGAGCTGGCTCCAAGGGAAAAAAAGTTAAAAAATATTTAGCCAGCTTAAAAAACTACAAGCAGACGTTGTATTATTACAAGAGACTCATAGACCTGCCACAGCTACAGATCAACTTAAACAACTGAGTTTCCTAATGTGTTCTCAGCCTGCTATAACTCTAGGCAAAGGGGGTAGCAATTTTAATACATAAAAATGTTAATTTCACAGTACTCAACACAGTTATAGATCCAGAAGGTAGATTTCTAATCATTAAATTATCTATATTTGACAAAAAGTTATGTATTGTTAGTATATATGGTCCAAATGTTGATGATCCCTCTTTCTTTCATGGTTTTTTTACCGCACTTTCTGAACAACTAGATTGTGCACTTATAATTGGGGGAGACCTCAACTTTGGACTAAATAAAGAAATGGACAGGCTAAGTACAGCTGGAACTCAGCGCAATTGGGAATCCACAAATATAGTTAAACAGTACATGAGCGACTATGGACTTTGCGATGCATGGCGTTCTCTCCACACCAACAGTAGGGAATTTACTTTCTTCTCACATGTCCATCACTCTTACTCTCGTCTGGATTATTTCCTAGTCAGCAGCTCACTGCTGAGTGACATTTCAGACACAGAGATACACACTATAGCTGTCAGCGATCATGCTGCTGTTTCTTTAACTCTAGTAATAAGAAGACCACTCCACCAAGTAATAACTGGAGATTCAATACATCATTGCTTAAAGACGACGATTTTATTAAATATTTTAAAGAAGAGTGGGCTTTATATTTAGACTATAATGACCTGCCTGGAACATCAGCATCTGTTCTCTGGGAAGCAGGCAAAGCTGTGATGAGAGGTAGAATAATCTCATTCTCATCGCATAAAAAAGAAAAGAGAAAATAAATGTATTCAGGAATTAGAAGAACCATTAAAAACTTTAGAAGAATCCTACGTATCCTCCCAGGAACAGGAAATGCTGAAAAAAATATGTAAAGCAAAACTAGAATTAAATGAAATTATTAATAAAAAAACTAAATTCTTAGCACAAAGACTTCGCTGGCAAGAATTTGAATTATGGTAACAAATCAGGTCAATTCTTAGCGAACCAGTTAAAAATAAATAAAGAAAAAACAACGATATGTGCTGTTAAGATTTAACTGGGGATACAGTATATGACCCTGAAAGAATAAACAACACTTTCAGAGATTTTTACGAATCTTTATATTCTCCACAGATAAACCCATCTAAAGACGAAGAGTTGACCAATTTCTTGACAATATAACTCTTCCGAAATTAACAGACAATCAAGCGATGGCATTGGATTCTCCACTGACATCAGATGAACTTCAGGAAGCTTTGAACAGTATGCCCAATAAAAAGGCTCAGGTCCAGATGGCTTCCAGCAGAATTCTATAAAGAATTCTGGGCTATTCTAGCACCAACATTCTACAGAATGTTGCAGGAAACCAAAGAAAATGGCAGACTTCCACCAAATATGAATTCTGCCAACATTAGTCTCTTACTAAAACCAGGCAAAGACCCTGTATTGCCTACTAGCTATCGTCCAATATCCCTTATTAATGTGGACACTAAAATAATCTGCAAAGCTATCTCAAAAAGAATAGAGAAGAATAACCCTCTCATAATTCATTACGACCAAACTGGTTTCATAAAAGGCAGGCACTCCTCAACAAATACTCGTAGGTTACTTAACTTGATAGACTATTCATGCAATAGAAACCTTCAAATTACAATATTGTCTCTAGATGCAGAAACGCTTTTGATAGGGTTAACTGGAATTTTCTATTTGCAACTTTACACAAATTTGGTTTTGGAAACTCTTTCATAAACTGGTTAAAAATATTATATAACTCTCCAACAGCATGTGTCAGGACAAATGCCCAAACGTCCTCTAGCTTCTGTCTTAAGAGGGGCACCAGGCAGGGATGCCCTCTCCCCCTCACTGTTTGCAATTTTTATTGAACCACTAGCAGCAGCAATTAGACAGGCAACAGTGATTAAAGGCATTAAATGCAAGAATGTAGAAATTAAAGTTAGTCTTTACGCAGATGATGTGTTACTTTTTCTTCAACATTCACAAACCACTCTCTCTGAGGTAATTACATTAATAAACTCTTTCTCAAGAGTCTCAGATTATTCAATAAACTGGTTTAAAATCAACAGTTCTTCCAATTAATTGTTCCTTCCAGAATTCTGTCCACTCCATTGCAATCT